>CAUYRH010131212.1:0-36763 GCA_963574655.1 Perodicticus potto | reverse complement strand
CAAAACTATTAAGAAATGAGTATAATTGTGATGGATGTGTTACTTAGTTCAATGTAAGCATTTCACATTGTATATTGAAGCAGTACCCTGAACCCCATAAATGCATCAATGTACAAAGTTATGATTTAATAAAAAAAATTTTTTAAATAAATAAATAAATGACCATGCTTCTCTGAAGTACACAGTGAAGGCCATAGACAAAGGTCCTGAAAGCAGCTAACCGGTTGCTGGAGAAGACAGGCAGAGTTCTCACCTTGCTAGGCTTGGTCCACTCTGTGGCTAATTCACCTGTGGGGAAACAAAAATCAATTATCATCCTAGGATAGCCCTCAACCTTAGGTCTAAATAAAGGAGGGTAAAGGATTGTTCAAGTTATTTCACAGGGGGAAAAAAAACTATATAATAGGTAGGTGACATTTTAAAATCACACGGCAAGAGAAGAATGGTTGCCATTTCTCCTACCTTCCAGGTATCCATTTAATTCAAATGGAGTGGTGGCCATTCAAATGGCCTTTCCAGAAGGAAGGGCTTCCTTCTCTCACGATAGAAATCCTACTGGCAGATCTGAGAGCTGTATCCCATGCTGCTGTTCTTCCCTCCTAGAGCTTTGCAGAAGGCAGAAGGAGCCTGGTGTCATCAGAATGGGGACTGCAGGCCAACTACCCATGATGGACCAGGCATAGTGCTAAGCGTGCTCCATGCATTGCCCTCTGATCCTCACACCAGCCCCTGAAGTCAGTTGCATTCTTGCCCCCATTTCATAGATGAGGAAAGGATGGCTCACAAATGTTACAGAACTTGCTGGGGTCACACACTGAATGGGGATCGAACCCTGCTTAACCCCAAGTCCACCAATGAAAATACACAGACCTTAGACCTAGAGCCACAGAGTCCAGACTCTGACATTTAACTAACTCTGTGAACCTGGGCACACTATTTAACTTCTCTGAGCTCCCAAATTCCCATCTGCAAACAGGGACGGCTCCCATAAAACCTACTGTTCTAGGCTGCTGTAAAGTGTCTAACCCAGACCCAGGCTCTCTGTAATCCTCAATAAATGGGAGCAGTGACATATGGCATTTGGCTGGACATGTTGGCTTAACTCAGCAAAACCGCATCCGCTGATAAGACTCTCAAGCACACACGCAAATATAAAAAGTACACCCCGCCACCAAGGCCAGAGTGTATCTGTCATTCTGGCAATGGCTCTAGACAGGCCCACTCCACCTAAATGACACCTATCAACCTGTGTTCTTTCTGTAGCTCTTTCTGTCACATCCACTCAGTGACTTCTCTAAGTGGTGTCACTCTGGGTTGCATACCATATTTGTAGGTAGGAAGATGTTGCTTTTTTTTTTTTGTTTTAACCTTCTGGAAAACTCAGCTTATACAGTTCCTAAGTCTTCCACACCACCACATCAGGGACTTAGTCAACGCGTCCCGAGCAAATGTGGGATTAATCACAAGAAGGCGGGAAAGAGTCAGCACTTTTGCAAGTGGATGGTGGAGAATGGTATGAGAATGACTTTGCAAGTATGCTCTTTTTCCAACCTGCAAAAATGGTCTTTTCTTTCTTTTTTCTTCTTTTTCTTTCAAATCAGTCTATGGCCATCCCCCACAGGATAGTTTATGCTACATTGAAATGAATTAAAAGGAATATATGTACATTTTCCTCCAGGGCCATAAAGCAGGCCCTAGAAGGTTCAAGTCGTGCTTTCTAGCTGAACAGCCCTGAGAGAACCTTGCCCCCTTCCGTCTGCCTCTTTTTCTCTCAGGTTAAGACAAAGATTAGGCTTCTCCCTTCCTTCCCTCGATTGGATAAGGGAGTCCCTGAAACTATTCTTGTCACTACCTTTTCCCAGACACAGTTTGAAACAGTCTTTCTGGTCCTGTAGAACTGTCCTCTAAATGTGGGTGAGTAGAAAGAAAAGAGATTGGACCAATGAGCTGCTGGACCATTTCTGTTCATCAGCATTTTAGGCAGAGTTCTAATAACCTAAGAGGAACTCAGGTTTCACCAGGCTGCTATCGTTAGTGTCACCTGTGTAACAATTGTTCAAGTTCCTCTTCTCAACTTCTCTTGTGACAGAGAATTTTTTACCACTGGTCCCCTGTACGAGCCCTCCCCCAAGGAATTCCAGGGCCCCGTCATATGTACTCACGTTTATTCATCTTCTTCTTCTTCTTTGGCCTCACATAGTCATTGTCCAGTAACCTTGAGGTTGCTTCCAGGAGCCTTGCTCTTGACCACATTGACAATGTCCCTCATGAGATGGCCATGGGCTGTGCCATGGTGGCTGTCTCCCAGCAAAGCTGGATGTTATGCAGAGTTCTGGGTAAATCAGATGAGCCCCCAAGTCTCACTCCTTGTGTTCAGAGTCTCATCAAGTCTCTTGGAGAAATGCCCTTTCAGTTTCTGTCCCTAAGTCTTCCATTCCCCTGGAAGGGTACAAAACCCAGCATCAGGATAGAATGCAGATGACACATTATCACTTCCGTTGTCTGAGTCTCTTTCCCTGTCTTCCACTCATGGAATAATAAGATGAACTCCCTTCTTTAGCAGTAGTTACAAGTGCCCATACAGGCCAATTCACACACATGAAGCCTTGGGGGAGAAGAGAGGACACCAGTCACATAGCACTGGGCTGGGCTGATCTCCAATGGCACATGGGTGTGCAGCCCTGTCTTGCCCTCTGACTTTCCAACTATGGATTCTTGGTGGCCTTCACAGAGGTATTTGCATTTCAGGGAGACTCAGGAAGTTTGCCTAACCTCCAAGTTACAAAAGAATGAATCTCTAATGGTGGAAAGTCAAGCATCCATTGCAGGCTGGAGGAGCAAGATTTGGAAAAAGAAGTTCTCCTGGCATGCTGTAAAATCACATCACACTGGTATTTAATTCTTATGCCTGCCACTAAGTTGTTCCCTGGCCTACAAACTTCAGAGAACACATAGAGCTCTGGGGGGGGGGGGGGGAGTACTGAACTGGAGCTACCAATGACCCCAGGGCAAGGGGGTGTCAAGACAGAGACCCCTGAGAAGTGGGGGCAGAGAATAGCTGTCTGTTCCTGTCCTTAAAGTCCTCTGTGTTCCTGATTTTCATTTCCTCCTCTGTGACACGAGGAATTTGGACAAGCTAAATTTGTGGGTCACTTTCAACTCTTCCTTTCTGCTATTGTGACCCCTGTGACTGGCAGAATTGAGATACTGTCCCCAACAATCTGAACTAGTGGAGGGGAAGATGGAAAAAGAATTGGGAAAGCTTGTGCAGTGAAGGCTTGGACATTTGGGTCTCAAGAATACTCAACCCTACCTATCTCCAAAGTTGGTTTTCTTAAAAAAAGACAAGCTTTCACTACCACCTCCTCCCTTTGAGGAGCTCAAAGGTTCGTGGTCTTCTGGTAGAAACCATCCATTTCAAAATAATTGTGTTCAAGCCAGGCTTGCAGAGAAGATATCTCTAGCTGGGAGATTTTTTGGAGAAATATGCCCACTAGGGTTCATCCATTACCCATGCCTGTGAAGAAACGTGTAGTGAGATACATCTGTGGGCTGCTGCTTTTGAGTATCTTCAAAGGACGCCAGCCCTGAGCAACGCCTGCTCTCTCCCATTCTCCCTTCACACGTCTCATTCCTTGTCCCCTCTACTGCAGTTTACTCTAATTTTGCTTAGATGCCTTTAAATGGGTATATGCTGCCTGAAGCATGAAGAAAAAATCTGAAGGTCGAACCCAATAATAACATACAACATAAAAGCTCTCTGCAGCAAATTTAAAAACCAAGAGGACTTCTTATTCCCTGGAAAAGATGGAGTAAGGCCATGTGTATTCAGTGCTCTTGGGGTATGGGGAAAATTCTCAGGCTGGTCCTTTCTTTAAGGACCGGTTATAGTGAGTCTACAAGGAAATGTCTTAAACGCTCTTGGACAACAGCAAGAAATGCAGGAAACCCTTCCCAAGACATGCTACAGAGCTGCTTCTTTGGGAGTAGTTTTTTGTTTTTTGTTTTTTAATGTTGAGAGGACAGTTATATCTGAGGTTATCCTAAAAACAGGACATAGGCTTTTTCAAGATCACACAGCCTAACCTGAAAAGCATCAGTCAACTTCATGGGGCCCTTTTGACATACTCAGTTCAGCATGGTGTCCAGCCTTCCTCCCACTGCAGAGCTAGGGACCAGTGCCTACTTCGGTGGAGGAGGACCAGGCCTGACTAAGAACAGGAGAAGCCACCGGGAAAGCACAGACTTGTGCTGGGAACATTAGCCCCACTTGGTTTTCCCAAACACAATTAGACAGAGGCTAGAAATTTGAGGAGGAAGAATTACTTTAATAACATGAATTTTTAAAGAGCTCTGAAGCCCTCCTCTATGAAGAGGCCCGCCCAGGATCCAGTCTGTTGTCCACTCAGAGCCTGTTGGGCCATAGCTCAGACTCTGGTGACCTGTGGAGCAGCCCCGTGAGCCTCCTATCACACCCGTCCAGGAGGTTTAATAAAGCAGCACTTCATGGATTCACCACTCCACTTCCAACACCTGCAGCCTCTAATAACAACTTTTATTTTCTCCCTTCCCAAGGTTGTGAGGGCCTCCTCCTGATTGGCCTTCCCTCTCTACCCAGTGGGGCTGGCACTATCCCAAGAGGCCAGACCACTGGGCAGAGTTCCCAGAGGTCCAGACCATGCTTCCCTGACCAGCTGGACATACACCTATTGTTCTGAGCAATCGGCGTCTGCCATCATGCTGCTTCCAATTAGAAAAAGTCACAGAGGTGTGTTTACTGCAATCCAGAATGTCAGTCTGGGGAGAGTGATGATCTCCTCTGAAAGCTCATGGGATGGATTTGAGCATTCAGGGGCCAGGAAACATTTAGTGGGATGGTGGCAACCCCAGCTAGGTAGCCATAGCTCTTTAGGTGACAAAGGGAAAAGCTGGGGCTCTGAGCCAAGACGTCGTGCCATTCCGCACTGTGGTACAATGAACCCACAGGGGCAGCTCAAGACTAAGAGATCTTTTCTGTGGGCTCTGGCTTCTCCTTAGCCATTCATCCTGGGGAGATGACAGATTAGTTCACTGCTCCTCAACCAACAGTAAACTGATGGGCTCTCTTTAAGGCAGAAGTATGTGCACTTAGCAAAAAAACAGGTTCTTGACTCTCACCTCTTTTGTCTTCTTTTGCTTTTTTATGACCTCCCTAATTTTCTTAGTGGGAGCCTGTGGATGGTAAATTCTCTGAATCCATGATGTCTAAAGTGGCTCTTTTTCCCCCACACTTGAATGATGGTTTTCCTGGGTGTACTCTTCCATGATCAGTATCTCCCCACACCCAGAGTTTTGAGCACAGAGCTCCATTGCCTTTTTGCCTCTCATACTGTCATGAAGAGGTCTTTTGCTGCTTAGTCTTATTCCTTTCTACATAATCTTTTTCCTCTCTTCTCTTGGAAGTTTTGTATGTTTTTAATAATTTTTCTTTTTCTTAGGTACCATGAAGTGTCTTGTGATAATTCTTTTCTCATTCATTCTTATTTAGCACTTGGTCGTCCTATTTAATCTTGGCATTTTGTCTTGCATTATTTCTTTTCTACTTTCTATCAAATTTGCTTGTACTATTTCTATTTTATTCTCTCCATTTCACCCATTCTATTCTCTGAGACTTTTTGCAGATGGAAGCTGGAATGTGACAATATATTCTCCATATCTCAACTTTTCTTTCCACATTTCCATCTTACGATCCTTTTAGACAGCATATTTAAGAGAATTCCTCAGCTTCACCTTCCGTATCACCAATTTACTCTTCAGATAGTTCCACTCTGCCAGCCTAGCCCACCTGTTGGATTTTCTTATTCTTTTTTATTAAGTCAAATACTCATAGATCATGAATACATTTATGCATATGTGGGGTACAATGTGTTGATTTTTTTTTATACAATCTGACGTGGTTACATCAAACCAATCAACATAGCTTTCGCCTCATTTACTTGATTATTGTGTTAAGACATTTGTGTTCTACACTTGACAGATTTGACTTGTACCCTTGCAATATGCTCCATAGGTGTGGTCCCGCCTTTTACCCTCCCTCTATTAAAACTCCTCCCTCCTCCCCTCCCTTCCCATTCCATTTCTCTCCTTCATCCTGGGCTACAATTGTGTTCTATCTTTCATAACAAAGTGTGAGTAAATATAAGTAGGTTTCATAGAAGTACTGAGTACATTGTGTACTTTTTCCTCCATTCTTGAGATACTTTACTCAGGAGAATATGTTCCAGGTCCCTCCATGTAAACATAAAAGAGGTAAAGGCTCCATCTTTTTTTTAAGGCTGAATAGTATGGTTTTTAAATTTTGTCATAAACAACTCAGTTCCCAACATCTCTGACTAATTCTCTATGAATCCAATAGCAGTACTTGTTTGAAAGCCTTATTCTGCTTCCATTATTAACATTTCCTCCAGTAGGAACTTTTGCTTACAGAAATCAGTACCTCTTTTTTCAATGTTGGTTTTTCACACATCCTTAGTGACTCCTAGATGCCTGCTTATTCGTGTGTTAGATAATCCCTGCTAACCTGGCAACAGAGGGACAGAGTGGGATATCCTTAGGGCAGCTTGTACTTCATAAGCAAGGAAAGTACCTGCGCTTGATAGAGTGAACCTGGAGGGAATGTAGAGTGGAAACCTTCTCCTGGGTTGTGTTTGGCTGCCTATAGTACTGCTCCGCCCCTCTGATGCAAGCAACTAACAATCTCTCTTGCCCACTGCCTGTGTCCAAGAGGGTCAAATGTAGGGTTATGGAGAGATGCACCTGCCTGTCTGATCTTCCTGGTAACCCAAACTACTTGCCCTGCCATGCACCCTGAGGTCCCTTCTGTCCCACATCCATCTGTCATGCGCCTATAACAGGTTTCCCAAGGGTCCTTCTACAGGAGCATTTGGAGCACTGGCTTCCTTTATCAATCTGACCTCACCTACTTTCCATCTTTCAGGGATTCCTCACAGTTTTGATGCACCAAAGATAACTTTTGTTTTCTAGCACTATCTAGCACTGTTTTTATTTTATTTTTATTAACTTTTCTTTTTTTTTTCTTTTTTTGCAGTTTCTGCAGTTTTTGCCTGGGGCTGGGTTTGAACCCGCCACCTCTGGTGTATGGGGCCGGTGCCCTACTCCTTTGAGCCACAGGCGCTACCCTAGCACTGTTTGTATTTTCAAAGTATACATTCTGTCATTCCTGGGGACTTTGGATGGAAAGTGGGCTTGCCAGTTTATCTTAAGGCCTCATCTTGAGCTGAAAGCCATGACATGTTCCCAACAGTTGTTTAATGAATGGATGGATTCTAATGCCTCCCTGTAACTTTTACTTTAAAATGGTTTGCATTTAAAGAATCATTGTTGAATTGTTGACTTAGTGACTGATTTCTACATGCTCTCTCCACATCAGATGAATACAGAACTGGCTCAGATGATAGGATCTTAGGCCGAGGTGAGTGACTCTCACTCACCCCTCCTTGCTACTCCAGATTCCCCAAGGATTGACAAGTTGGAAAAAGACCCTACTGTTTTTCATTAATAACAGATGCCCCCACTGTTGGCTCAAATTAATCTCTATGACGCTTCTGAAGTTGTAGGAAAAGTCAGATTCTAGGGAATGAGCTGGGCCTTTGCCAGCACAAGAAGAAAACAGAACCAATCTTCTCCCTCTGCCTCCTGTGAAGAACATGCTGAAGCACAATGATATTATCTCATTTTTGATCATCTGAGGAAAAGCCAGGGTGCAAGTTTCTATTTTGCCATTTGTCCTCACCATCCAGGAAGGTGTCACATCTGGCAAGTGAACCGTGGCTTCCCACAGCATGTAGTGGGGACCAAGCCAAGGTTCTATGCAACAAATCCCTGCAGTGGCTGGCAAGGCAGGTGACATTGTGTCACACGCAGTCTTATGAAGAAGTAAACAGTTACACACAGACCAGCTACAACTCCATCTGATTCCACCAGAGAGTTCAATCTTCCTGGTCTCCATAATGATGTGGTCACTTCCTCTCAACCCAATCAGGCTCTCCCTGCCTTGTCCTTGGGCCCAGTTAAGTTTTATTTGCATAAAACCTTTCCTGGGGCCTCCTAGCCTATGGGGAATCGTTTGATTGTTTCCACTCTTACAGTATGTTATCGGTGGCTGACACATAGCGTATTGTCCTCTGTTAGCCAAAGGTTACATCCAACGACTGTGACCGAAGAGAATACGCCTTAAGAGAAAGGAGGGAAAAACTCTCAGAAAGTTCAGGAGAATAGTTGTCACATCATCCCCGAAGCACCCACCCACCCCCCAAAACAAAGCTTATTAACCTTGACTTTAATATAAAGTTTGCTCATGACACAAAAGCCCTTCCCCTGTTCGTCCAAGTCACTCTTCACTTAATGGCTACAGCCAATTAGGGATCCTTGGCAGCAAGAACTTGATACGGCAAAAAAATGAGTGCCAGTGGTTTGGAGGGCAGAAGTACCAACGACCAGAAAAGGCTGAGGAATGCTCAAGGTCAGGGCGGATCAGGCCCAAACCATCAAAAAGCTAAAATTGGGTTCTGCGAATTGTTTTCTATGGCAGAAAAGGGTACCTTTTTAGAGATCTCTGTCAGAAGTGTTCACAATAAAGTGTTTCAGAATGTGAAGGCAGTTAAGAGTGTTCACTATAGGAAAATCCAAGGAGGAACACCCACTATAGGGGCAACCCATGCCCAAACCAAGTTCAGTTTAAAAAAACTCAAACCACCTCCCCCTGCCATCCTGCACAGGGCCTCAGTCATTTCATGACTGGTTTCTCAGCCATGAGTGCCAGAGGTCAAGGCCGAACCTTTATTTCATTTCTCTCTCAATGCCCAGCCCAGAGCTGAACTGGTTACAGGAATGAATGAATGAATGAGTGAATGAATGAACACACCTCAGTTCCGATTCTTTCCTCCAACTTTTGTTTTAGCCCCACTGACTTTCATTATTCTAGCGAAAAACTAGGGAATGTAGTTCAAAAAATAACATCGGAACTAGGGAGCCTGGTTACTGAACCACAGTTTAAGAGCATCAGTGGGGCTGGAGCCCACGGTCCTCACTGCCCCTACCCTCCTGGCCCTCCTCATGTCCAGCATGATGATGAGGAAAGCCAGGTCTCACCTAGAGCCAGCCACACTCCAGGCAGACCCTACAAATGCAAGTCCTTGAACAAAATACTGCAGGACACCCGTCCTCTTTAAAATGCTGCCTGATTTCTCCAAGGCCTGAGATTGCAGGCCCAGCTCCTGAAGGGCCTCATCCCTCCACCTGCCATCATGTGGGCAGCCTACCCAGGAGTGCCTGTTTAGCTTCCAGTCCTGCCGCACGCTTGGGTGCTCATGTCTAGAGCCCACAAACTTAGCTGCAGATCCTTGTCTGCCAGAAAGGAGAAAAGAATACAGGAGTTATTGTCTATACTGTCAGGGAAGGCATCACTCATCTGGCCATTCTGACTCGCCCAGCTCCAGGACTCTGGCTGAGAAAGCTTTCTTGCAAGGATTCATCAGTCTGCCTGGTCTCATGACATTTCTGCACAGCGATATGCAAAACCCCTGCCCCCAAGAGAGAGACAGGAGATGGAGAGGGAACATGTGTGTGCTAATGAGCCAGGGAAGGGGCTCTTATGGAGAGGACTGGACCACCTACTAATCTTTCATCTAGGTTCAGACCAGCTCACCAGCACTTCCCTGGTTCACTGTTTATGTTCCTGCTAATAACAGAAGCTAATTCAAGCAGAGACTCAGACCCCAGGAAGAAATGCTCTGCCTGAAGCCAGCAGACTCTGTCCCCCAAGCACCCTAAAAGCCCATGCACCTGACACCCACATAGATGAGAGCTTGTCCTTTCTTAAAGACCTCCAGGGGGAAAACCTACATCTTCCCACATTGCCCAAAACATCCTGACTCCTACTTAGTAGTGCCAAGGTGTGTCTACACCACTCCCACATGCAGCTACAGCCCACTCCAAATTATGTGGCTCCCACTAGACAGCGTTTGGGTCTCTGGCCTAGAAACTCACAGGGTTGGGAGGAAGGATGAAACCGTTTTTATTAAAGTCAGTGTTAGGACCAGGTACCTGAGCAAGGCCTGCCCTCTGTAAAGATGTCTAGAGCCTAAGGAACCTGCCAAGTGTCCAGCCCATCCCCATTTCTTGGCAAATTATAAGAAAGACAACTTTAAAAGCTCTGATGTGGAACACAGTGCCTAAAAAGAGAACTCGAGGCACAAAGTTCTTTCCTCTCTGGCCCCTTGTTCTCCACATACATCGTTCCTACACCCACAGGACGTAGAAGAGAGTGAGCGTAACAAACAAGAGTGTTCTGGAGACACCAGGCAACCTCTGCACCTCCCCGGCCCCAACTAGTGGTCCCGGGAGGGCAGGAGGTAGCCTTGCCTTACCAGCGCTCTTGAGGGCAGGATGATAGGCAGGGGAGGCGGTTTGCAGAACTCTTGTCATCTGTCTCCACTTCTGTTAGAGGCCAAAGGCAATGAATACCCTGGGAATCTCTAACAACTCAGGAAGTGGCAGAGTACTAGAGCCGTGAGGTTGCTGTGGGGACACAGGGCCAGCAGGGCCGAAGAAATCCCCAGGATCCCTCTAACAAAAAACAGGCAGGCTCGCCCCCTGAACTGATGGACAATGACATTCAGAGACCCTCTGACCTGCCTGGAAATCTATTTAAAAAACAAAATCTGAAAAACGAGCTTGCTGGTAAAAGTCGGTCGTTGTCTGGCAGTCCCTGGGGCAAATGTCCGCAGTTCTCCCAGCCAACCAGAATGGGAGACCATGCATTTCTGCTACAACTTTCCTCTGCCTCCCCCCACCAAAGTCCCCTCTTCCCTCGTGACCACCACGCCAGGACAGGACACTCCATGGCCACTGGGTTTGATTTATACAAGGTGAGATGAGATGAGAACCCAGTCCCCTCACATTAGACACCCTTCCTGGAGGCGGGCAGGCAGTCAGCCACAAGATATGTGATGAAAGTCCCCTGCCTGCTACCTTGACAGGGCACCTCGTGGCTGGGGACCCCACCCTCCCTGGGGACCTTACAACCTGATGATGGGCTGACAGCCACTGCTCCCAAGAGGAGCAGAAGAGTGAACGAGAAACAGTGAAAGCGAGCGTTTGAAGACCACCCAGACGCAACGCCACGTTTAGGTTTGTTCATTCGGCAAATGTTTATGTTTTCCGACAGCCTAGTACGTCTGAGGTGCTCTGCTAGGTACCAGGGGTATAAAGATAAATAAGACACGATCCCTACCCTCAAGGAGGCTCCTTGCACAGGGAAGAGCACTTGAGAAGGAAGGCAGTTGCAAGACAAGAAAGCCAGGGCCCAGGGGAGCGTGTGAAGACTGCTACGGAAATGTGGGAGCAGCCACTGGTCTTTCTGTGCTTAGGAGAAACTTCCTGCTCATGATTCCTGAGAACTTTCAACAATCATGAGGAGCTGCTCAGGCAAAGAGGAAGAAGACGCTGGGGTGAGCAGAAGGCAGGGCTGCAGAGGGTCCCCTGGTGGAGATTAGGAATGGTGGGTTCTCCTGGGGAGGTCGAGGCCCTCAGGATGGCTGGAGCAGAGAGCTTGGGGGAAAGAGACAGCAAGAGGGGAGGGCTGGGAGCAGAAACAGCGGGTCCCACACACAGAGTGCCTGCAATAAATGAGGCCCTTCGCCAGAGATGAAAAGGTAAGCACAAGAACAAGATGTATACACACACAGCCCCGCGAAGCAGGAGAGGTATTGCCCTCATCATATGCATAAGAACACAGAGGCTCATAGAGGTTAAGTAACTTACTCAAAGTCACCCAGCAAAAATGCTGCTGGGATTTGAACCTGGGTCAGTCCCACCCTTCATTTCCATGGCCGCTGTGATGTGAAGGGCCCTGGACACCCCTCTAAGGAGTTTGGACTTTATCCTGAAGGCGTCAGGGAAACCCTGAAGGATTTTAAGTGGGAGGAGGGCAAGAGCAGATTTGCATCTTTGGAAGCTCATTCCAGAGCTACATGGAGAATGCATGGGAGAAAACCACGGGCGCGGGCAGGGAAGGGTTTGTGGGCGGCCGTGCTGGCCCCAGCAGGAGATGGTGGGGTCTAGGGAACAATGGGAGCGGCAGGCATGAGAGAACGATGAGCTCCACAGATGGCAAGAAGGCAGACCAGCGGGATTAGGGCCGAGCAGGGGACGGCCATATTGGAGTCAGAGCTGCCCCAGCGCGGAGGGGCGGGCAGTTGGGTATAATCATTAACTTGGCCAACTGAGTGGTCGGAGACAACGTTTGCCAAGATAGGGAATAAAGCAGAAGGCACAGATTTAGTAAGGGAGCGGGCAGCCAAGGGTAGAAGCCCAGGTGATGGGTCATTTATACAGATCTGGGCCTCACGGTTGGGAGTCAGCCACCGGCATTGGGTGGTAGTTAACCTTTGGGGACAGTCGGCTCACCCCAGGACAAGGTGTTGGCTGGGGACTGCAAAGAGCAGACCACAGACTTCTGGAAAGCCCCGACCTCTAAGTGAGGTGGACAGAGGAAGAAGATCTCAGGAGGAAGCCAAAGAAGCCCAGCGAGAGAGGCAGAGAAGCAGGAGACAGCACCATCAAGGAAGTAGAGGCAGGGAGTGGGGATGGGGTGCGATGGGGAGGAGCCTGCAAGATCTGTGAGGCCTGAGAAACAGTATCTGTTGGGCATCGTGATCCAGAGGTCAGCAGTGATTTCAGCCCAAGGGGTTGTGCAGAGTGTTCTTTGAGGGTGGGCAGCGGGAGGGGGACGGGAGCATTGGAGGGTTGAGACATGAGTGGGAAGGGCACCACGGGGACATACATGCAGACAATACTTTCAAGAACTTTGTCTATAGAGGAAGTGACACGCAGCCAGTTTCATTATTTCTACCGGAAGAGCAAGAACATGTTCAAATGCCTATGGGAAAGAGCTGGTGCTGAGAAAAAGATTTAAAATAGGAGAGAAGGACAGGAGATGGAGTCAGCTCCCTGAGAAGCGGAGGGGCTGGCTCAGAGCCCTTGGATGTATTACCTTTCCTAAGAAGCAGGGCTGGGAGGCGGGGAGGGCGCAGAGCCAACAAAGTGTAACAGGTGCCAGAGAGAAAAAGAAAGTTCCTCCCACATAGTGAATTTCACCTTGAGGGTGAAAGTGAGACTGGGGAGGGATGAACTGGACTTGAAGGATACTGGTGAGGATTTGGAATAGCTATTGTGGGAGCAGGACACACAGCTGGACAGAGACCACAGAAGGATTTCTTGACAACTCTGAGGACTAAGCAAAGGCCAGGAGCTCGTGTAGGCCTCCCCGCTCAGGAGCAGAAAAGGTGGCCGGGTCAAGGTGAGTCAAGACCAGTTCTCCTCTGACCACTGACAGGGTCAGTCTTAGGTGAAGGGGTCAAGGGCTGGTGGAAGTGGCTGAGGTCCCTGGAGAAACAAGTGCAAAGGCCCCAGGACCCACAGGGAGTCTGGGGACGGAAAGGGAAGGCTGGGTCCTTGACATCCGACAGGGCCTTGAGGCAACCAGGCAGAGAAATGTAAGAACAAGAAATTGGCATGGAAGAGGCGGTGGCATGCCTGCTTCAGGAAGTGAGGCTGTTCTGGGTGTCAAGGGGGAAGAAGGTGATTGCCGCGGCTTGGAAGCATGCCACAGTCCTATTAGCAAAAGACCATCAGCAGTGCCTCCCTGGATATCCAGTGCCTTCCTCATGCCCAGAACACCCCTCCCCCACCCTTGCTCCCCTGCCTGCACTCAGACTGCAAGCACCAGCTTGGCAGCGGGCTGGTGCACATCGGTCTACAGGGCTGCATCTTGAAGATGGCTGAGGTTTACCAAGGTGACCTTCTTGACCTCCAAGCAGAAGCCACCCTCCCCCAGCAGAGTGGTTTCCTTCCCCTCTCACCACCCCTGGCAGGGGTATCCTGCTAGCTCCTGGTTTTTGGCTTTTGTACCCAAACTGACACACTGACTTAGACTCTGACCCTAAGCCTTCATTCATGCTGTGTAGATTTTGACACCACTGGTGAAATCACCCTTATATTGGATTCCCGTCCTCTCTCCGTCCCTCTTCCCCAAAGCCTGGCTTCCAGGGAACACAGCCCCTGACTGCCAGACTCTCCAGCCTTGCCCTGGCTGTCACTGCCATTTCACTCCTGGCTCCTGTACAGCCTCCCTAACTCCCAGAGTGGTGAAGACAGATATGCAGCTAAGGGGTGGGCCTTCCCTTCATTTTCCTCTCTCCATGACCACGGTCAAGCAGTTGTGTTTCCACCATGCCTGTGCACCCATGTCCACATATGGGGCTGAGCTGCTCCTACCAGCCTGTCCCCTTTGAACCAGCCTAATAATCATAGTTATCAAAACTCAAGCACAGTATGTCAGGCCCTGTGCTAGGAAATATAAAGTCACCTGGACTTCCCAAAGAACTTCGAAGTGGGCATTATCCTAACCTTACAGTTGAGGAAAGGGAGGCTCAGAGAAGTTAAGTAACTTGTCCCTATGCCACATGGCTTACAAGGGACAAAGCTGAGATTCAAAGCTAGGCCTTTCTTACACCAAGGCCAAGCACCTCAACCTTCTCCTGTCTGGCCTTTCTTGGACGGCTGATAGCAAATTCACGTTTTCATTCATTTATCCATTAGCTTGTTTATTTATCAAACATTTAAGCATTTACAGTCCTCCAACTATTACCTCGAAATTTGGAAATATCGAGGTTGGCGTAACTAGGGAAAGGTTTGGATGAGCTGCAGGGTCAGACAAACAGGGGCACAGTGGAGCCCATTTCTGAGGGCAACCTGTGCATCAGCTCCTGGAGCCAGAAAGCAGGCCACACACCTTCCCGAGCACCATTTCTTGTTCCAATTTACAGAACCACAGAAAGAGAAAAAGAGGGGTGGGGATGAGGCAGTACCTTCCAAGCCTAAACACTTACTGCAGACTGACGGGGAGTTCTGACTCAGGAAACAATACTATAGGCATTGATGTCGCTCTCCCACACATGCCATACAGGCCTCTGGAGTTTTTTCAAAGCCACCCCCCTACACACACACCCAGAGTGCTGCATAACTTGTATTGCTAGAACCAAAGTTCCAACAGGCTAAGTCTCTGGAACCCTGCTACTCCCTTATTCTCCGTCTCCCTCCTTGCACACCCCCCACAGCCTTCATCACTGCAAACAGTCCCTTCCCCATAGGAAATGAAGCTGTTCTTTGCCACCTGATGTCCCACATATAGTCCATTGGACCAGAGGCGGGTGCCTGCCATGAGGACAGCCTGTCTCTCAGCCAGCCTGTGGTGGCCTGGTGTGCAACTGGGTCGTGACAACCATCTGGCACCTACAGAATTCTCTTAAGTTTGAATCTGACCGAAAAGGCAGCTGTAGTGACCAGAAGCTAAAAGACACAAAGATCAGAGTCACAGTTAATAAGCATCTTCCCCTGGCTGGCAGGTGGAGTGGCTGAAGAATGTCATCTTGGGAGCCGATGGAGAACCGGAGTACTGTTCCTGAGAAGCCAGTCTTCCCTCAGTGTCTCTGGAACCCTGGGGCTTGGTGGCCTTCCAATTTCCAGAGATATCCTTACAATAAATCCCCAGTGCTTAAGGTAACCTGAGCAGGTTTCTGCGGCCCTCAGAGAGCCTGGCTAAGACACCGGCACTAAATGCCAGGGGATGGTGGCTGGTGGCCAGGGCGGGGGTACGGGGGACACAGGTGAGCCACCCAATTCACACTATTCCCTTTTTTCACTCCACCCTGACCTTCTCATTTCTGCCAAAATTGCAGCAAACTGCAGCAACCCAGGCAGAAGCCTGGGGCCAGGGTTCTGGTTTGCTGACCAATCCCCTAAATCGCAACCACTGAAACAGGTGCCACCTGCTTCTTCATGAAGAGCTCACCACCTAGTTCCGCTCTCCTGACCCCTGCTGAACTTGGTTCCGAGTCTCCCCGAACTCAAGACTCCGGTCACCATGTCTTCTTTTCAAGGCCCGTGTTCTACTATGCGTGGCCCCCGTGAAAAGCCACAATAGCAGAATGGGAGCTGTCCCTTTAAGCCTACCTTTTCCAATAGCAGTTTTGAATTTATGTCTTTAAAAATCCCGAAATGTTTATTTTAAAAAGCAGGCCCTGTGTCCCAAAGCCTGTGCCAAGTGAGAACCTAGGGTTCCTTAAAATCGTCTGCGTATAGAAATGGTGATTTACAGCCCAACAGCAAGAATGCTGTTTAGCTGATGGGGACTTCAGTTCTTTCTCCCTATCCCAGAGGCTCCCATTTAGGCTCCTCAAGACACACAGTCTTGAGGGCACACAGCTCCTGCACTGTGCCCTGTGTCCCCACCTGCCAAACTCCAGTGAATAGATCCATGCCAGCCTGTGGACCTCCCACTTACTGAAGAAAAAAATGATAAAGAGCCTGGAGAAAGGGAAGCCCCCACACCACAGCCTCCCATCCGACCCCTGTCCCTCTGCCCTGGCTCAGCACAGAGACCCTGAGACAGCCAGGACAGCTAGGGCAGGCGCAATGAGGACTAACAGGTTTGAAACCCTCAGACTCACCCACTCCCGGGGTTCCTGGGGTACATGTGCAGGGTGTTTGGTAGTCTACCAATACAGCAGCATCCCCTTCCTCGGCTCCTCCGGGAGAGGCGCCCTTCCACATGTATTATCTATGTAGCTAACAAATCAGACATGATTTGTTAAAGGGGTTTGTATATTTTCACGAAGTTGTGCAACCTTCACCACTATCTAATTCCAGATAATTTCATCACCTCTAAAAAGAAATCCCAAGCTCATTCATCATCACAGCCCATTCTTCCTTTCCCTAGGCCCTGAGCGCCACTCATCTACAACCTTCGGGAGATTAAACCTCGGGCTTCTCTCAAATGCTTTTTCACAGAAATGGAACCCTGTGCTCTGCAGTCCGTTGCGCCTGGCTTCTTTCATTTGGCATAATGTCTTCAAAGCCTGTGCTGCAGCAGACACTAGCCCTGGAGGCCCCCGCTTCTGAGTACTCCTCCATTTCCAATGTCCTGTGACCATCATAACAAAATTTGCAAGAAAGGAGTACAAACAGCCTCTACAGATCTTGTGTAAAACTGTGACTTCTTATAAAAATGCGGGGCATTGGGGAACTTTTATTTCAGGTGCTCAGAAACATTGCCTGCTTGCTTTTAATTTCTCTATTTTCTCAGTGACCAAAGGTTCCTGACGAGTGGCTCTGAGGCAACAGAAAAGTATCAAACTAAGAATCATTCATTTCATCTTCCTTGTTCCGTATGTTTTTATAAAGCCTTTCGTAACTATGCTCTGTTTTGAATTTCCCATCGGTACTCAAGAACTGGTGCATAGGAGAAGGAGAAAGGCAGCTTCTAATATTCAGGAACTGACCCAATGACAAAAACTAGTCCTCAGTGTTGGGAGGAACCAGCAGAGGCCCCGAACCATAATGTTCTGTTGGACACAGTCTCCATCAACACCAAGACCAAGTCCCTCTGCGACTACAATGTGAGACAAGAAAAAAAAAAAAAGATCCCTTCATAATCTTGTCCAAGCACAGACGAGATTGTGCAAATCACAAAAATAGCAAACATCTCCCCATCCTGGCTAATATTAAGAAGCCCTGTGCTGGCTTTTTTCCCAGCCTTGCTTCATCCTTCTCACCATCTAGATAAGAATCATTCAGATACACAATCATAGCATTTCACCTGCTTACTGGCAATATCTAACCCAGAAAAAGGCCCCACTTCCTAAACCCTCTCCCATTTGGCCCAACAGATGCAAGGCCAAATCTGTAATAAATTCTTTCTCATGCCCTCTTCCTTTTTGCAACAAGTCAATGAACCCAACTTGGGTCAACTGAAGATGTGTTCCTGGTTTTTAACTGAGGAGCACTGGCAAATGTAGAGGTTCCACTGAGAGCCACCTGCAGCCCCCACTCCGTGAAGAAGAACCCCTCCCCTTAGTCGTGGTGTTCACATCTGAAGCCTCAGGTGTCTCTGCCTCTTTGAGCACCACATGGCCCATAGCTGGGAGCTGATAGGTTCAGACCAAATTGACTCGTGACATTCCTTCAGGCTCTTCAGCTTTTGGTTTATTTTGTGCAAGAAATGAGGTGCCGCAAGATTTTTCTTGGTTAACGGATCGGATTTGTGTTGCTCCTTTGTGAAATTGCTGTCTAGCCTCCTAACGGCGGCTCCCATTTCTATCCGCTTGTCTGATGACTCACATGTCTACATATAGGAAAGTTGACAGGACAGAGTGCAGACATAGGCCTAAGAAGTTGGTCATTGAGCAGCTAGGTCCCCAGCTATGGCATTCAGTAGATCTCCTCAAACCAGCCTCTGTGAGGACAAATTTTCCTCCAGGTCACCATTTCAAAACCTTATGAAGGGGAGAGTCTCCTCAATCGTGTTTTCACATTGCTCCTGAGTAGGCCGTCTTTAGAGTTCTGTCCGCCTGGACTCAGGACTGGGGATGGTCAGCCTCTGGCCTTTGATCGAGGTCCTGAGACATGAAGAAGTCTCTTTACAGCCTGCCGAGTTCTCACAGGACCTGATTAATCTAAAAAGGCACTCTTCTGGGCCAAACACCTGTTACTTTCAGATTTTCTCACTATCGTGTTAACCCATTTCTCTGACGCAACTTCTTAAGAGACAATTCGCACTCGCAGTGGCCACTCTGAGGAATTTTGACATGAACGAGATTGTTCATTGGAGAGATACGGTCAAGCAGCAAGTAAAGCAACCCCCTTAAAGAGCTTGTCTCATCAAAAAGGGAAAAAGGAACATCATTTCACTCAATGTAGGAGACACACAATCCCTCTTCCTTTGTTTCCATATTTCAGAAATTAATGAGAGCAGGCTTTTTATCAAACAGCTTGGTAAAACTGTCGAAGGTCCAAGATATTGTCAAAAACAATACAACATCCCTAGCCTTTGAGCGTATGAATCAAGATCCATTTTTCTATATCTAGCTTTTCTTCTTTTCGCAAAAGGAATCTAATTAGCCTGATAATGATAATTCCATATTTCTTGGACGCCAGCTCCCTCTAATAGTTTTGTTTTCTATTCCTCAGTTTCTCCCTTTCTTGGTAACCTTTAAGGATAACTGATCAAAATCATCATTTAGCTGTTTCATTCTGGAAACATCGAGTCTAGGTAACAGCCAAAAATGTCTAGAAAGAAAGAAGCCGCTTTTCTTTTTGTGAACTTTGAAAGGATATTCACATAATAATCTTTTTACCCTATTTAGGAAATAATAACAAAATGTTTTAGCTCCAACGTGAAAGATTTTGGCTTCACTTGGAAACTTTAAAAGATTAATTTATTGTATACAAGTAATGTCAGCACAATATCTTGCTTTGAATAAGACCACAGTTAAAGTTCTCACCGTTTGACCTTAAGTTTCCTACATTGCTATTATGATTGAAGTAAGTTATACTGTTTCCATAATACATTTAAAAATAAAAATTATAAATATACATACAAAAATATATTCAACAAAAGGTAATAATAATGCTGACTTATATGGAGGTGTTCAGAGGGCCTGGGGGTTTGGGTTCAATGTTACTCATTGCCTGTTATTGTACTTTGACATCCTCTGTTTCCTCAATAAGATCTCCCTTCATCCTGTTATTTTTCACTCTCTATGGTCTTCTGCCACTCAAGAGAAAGCAAAAATCATGTATTTTCCCCCAACCTTAGCTACTTTTCTAAGTTTAACTGATTGTTGACAACATTTAGCAACTCGTCGTGAAGCACGTAAGAAGGCAGACTACCTTCTCCAGGTCCCTTCTACTTCTTAAATTTCCCTCACGTCATGAACTCCAAACTTGAGTCTGACAAACTTGAACTCCAACCGCGCATCAACAATATGCTTCTACTGAGGCTACTCCAACCCTGTTGGCCAAACCTAGCCCATCGGGAATATAGCTCTTCCAACTATAATAGGCAATCCCTTGCTTTGCAGAAACTGTTTTACTCTACTCAAAGAATCTACTCACTTCAAGGGACAAAAGAAAAAGCTCACTCCTATTGAGCCAAATGTGGCATATTCTCCCTAAACATTCTGTGCCCCAGGAGGATATCACTCCTTATGTAGACATCAGGCTTAAACACATCTGCTGACATATTATTTATCCTGTGCCTGAGGATTGTTGTTTGAGATCAGATAGTTCAAACTTCAGTCCCTCCACTGAATCGTTTCCCTGAAAAGGATACTCAGAACCTCCACAAGGGGCAGTGCAGAGTACTTGGGAGAAGGCCCTAATTCTGAGGGTAATATTCCCACAGTAGGCATTAATAGCACTGAAAAGGGTAGTCCAAGTTTGTCTGTGACCCTAACAGACACCATAAATGACACAGCGTCTATTGTAGAGACACAGCAAATCGGTTCAGACTTCATTAGCCAGAGTCGGGTAATCACGGATGGCCCTTAATTTTGTCTCGTGTTACAGCAACACGCTTTGCCATCACTATGTGAACAGTACAAGAAAAGTGTGTGAGTGGGTAAAGGTAAAAGCCACCTGGCTCTCTAAAGCAGACCCAGATGGATTCTGGAGCTTGCTTCCATTGTCTGAGTGTTATAATCTAGGCCCCCTGCCTTTGAGGACTGTTACAGGCACTAAAAATCTTTTTGTTTCTAATAATTGCCTGTGTGGGGGGCAGTTGATCGGTATATCCTACCCAAGATCTCTATTGCTGGGCTAGTAGATACCGACCCTATTCCAGCTACACATCACATTCTCTGGACGCCCCCACCACCTGCTCTGATCCTGATCAGCAGAAATTCAGCAATGGTCAAGATCTGAACCACGAAGTCCACAGTTGGACTTTGTCTTTATCGGCCAGAAGGAAAGGTCTTGGTCTGGATGCCATTTGCACATGAATTTTTCTATTTTTTAGAAAAGGAAACTGAGACTCAGAGTGGTTAAGTGACTTGCCCAAGTTCACACTGCTGGCCTGGATCAGGACCAGGACTCGAATTCAGGCTCTGAGACTGGGGGGTTCTCAGCAAAGTACATTGCGTTGTGTTGCCTCTCTCAGCCCCAAGGAGAAGGAAGAGAAACGGGAACCATCAGATTTGCAGCGCCAGAGCCACCAACGGTCTCACTCAGTCCAGTAAGCCCACGGGCTATCAGAGCTTAAAGGGACCCTGGAGACCACCCAGCTTCATTTGTCAATGTACAAGCTCAGAAAAGAAAGCAACTTGTTCAAGGTGACACAACAAATTGGTGTCAATGCCCAGACTTGAACTGAGATTGCCAGAGCTCACTTGTCCCTGTTACTGAAGCATGTCACAGTGTTCTGCTTTACTGCCCTTCCTCTTAGCAAGAAACATCTGTGACCCCTCCCTTTCAGACCTGCTGAATTCCACTCTTGCCATTTCAGTCAGGAGTGTCATCTAGATTTCTTTAAGTGTCTGAGGCTATCGGAGCCACAGAGATGAACTGGAGAAACTGAGTTCTCCTGTGTACGTGTGCACAGTCCTCCGTGCTGAATGAAGGCAGAGTGAGAAGCAACACGGATGACACCAGCAGAGGCAAACTGAAATGCCATGTCATTTGAAATGTTCTCGAGTCATCCTTGAATCCACCCATTATCCTTTTCAGTTCGTTCTCAAAAATGAGATTCCTAAGTTCAGGATCTACTTACAGCCAGATGATCATCCCTTTCCCCTGCTCAAAATACTTCAATTACTCCCTGTGACTTCCAAGTAAAGACTCAAATCCCTATTCCCCCCATCATCCAAGGCCACATGGGATCTGGCTTAAAGCTACCTCTAGTCTCTAGTCATGTTGCCCATTATTTTCTCATCACTCAGTCAACCTCCAAGGTCTTAGGAGTGACTACTACTTCTTCAGGGCCCCAAACCTGTTATGTCTCTCTTAACAAAGCCCTATCTACCCAAATGCAGACACCAATGGATGCGTCTTTTCTTCCCTTTAGGGCAGAGTCTCTTTGGTTTATTTTTGTTATCCTCACCTGACAGAGAGCCTGGCACATGGTAGGTCTTAATAAATGCCCAGTAAATGAATGAGCGTGTGCTTGGAAAAATTACATTTACCCTCCCTTACTTCTTGCCTGGGAAGAATCAACTATGACTGAAGAGAAAATGAGTAGTGTCTTTTGAGATTTTTCTCAACAGGATATAAACACAATGCTCAAATAAGATAGTAAGTTGAAGAAAGTGTGACACTGCTTTATTTTTAGGATTTTTTTTTCCTTAAAGGAACACACTAAGAAACACATTATATTAGGAGTTGAAATGATGGTTATCAACTGTCTTTGTGGTGTGTGTGCACTTTGTAAGCAGCATTCATGGCTGGGGAAACAAAAGAACCTCATTGCCTGTATAATTTTGTTCCCTTCCTTTATTGCTCTAAATAGGCAAGATGTGGTTTGCATCCCTTTCGCTGCTAATGTGGTTTGCTTTGTGTTTCGGAACAAAAATAACTTGCGGTTCACATTGCTCTCCAAGATTTCTGAAGACCTTCCCACCCCCCCTTATGGATTCCACTCATTTGTAAACAAGATCCTCAGTGTTGCCACCCAGGGCTCCCTCAACCCCCTAATCTTCCCATATTAAGCAGTAGATGGTGAGTCTGGTTATGTTAAACATCACGAGATATCAGTATCCTTTAGCTTTACTAGAGAATGTTAAAGATGGAAAGAGGATCCTATTACTCTGGGCAGGAATATGCACCAACTATCCTAGGGATAAGATGATGACAGCTCTTTACAGTTCCCAGGTCTTTTTCCTGGTTATTCTCCCTCTTAATCATTAAAAGAATCCTGCAAGATAGGGGTGAATCTTTCAAGGACACAACTGAAAGGTTAAATGGCTTGTCCTGGAACACAGGCTTGTCTGGAGCTGGGCCAAGTGTGAACTTTCAACCCAATGGTTTTCTCTCTGTGCTACAGAGAAGCTCCACTTAGAGATGAAGGAAAGTCCAACTTCTTGACAATAGGAAGAAAAAGCAACTATAACCTTCCTTGATATTTTAACCTAGCTAACAATCTTCAGCTCAGAGAGTATCTTCCAAAAGTCCAAGACGGGCCCACGTGCCTGCCTGAACGTGAAAGCACTCACTCATCGACCATAACCTTAACTCTGAAGCCAGGAACTAGAAAGAAATTCTCAGGGTAATGTTTTTGTTTTGTCAGCCATGAAGTCTCCATTCCAGGACCAGTCATGTTTTGGGTTTATGTCTCCACTCTCACAGATTGTGGTGGTGATCTCACCCTAATCAATGCCAAACCTGGGGCCTTCCTTCTGCCAAATCCACCCTTTCAATGTGTATCTCCCAGGCATCGCCATCTTCCCAAAAGGACTGGTCCCTAAACTGGTGCAACAATTAATGCTTTCTATGTCTTTTCCATGTGCTTGCAGCCAAGTTACAAGATCTATAGGGAAAAGATCAGCCAGTTCTAATACAAGCTTGTGTAAGTTCACAGACTGGTTTCTACCACTTTCAGCCTGAAGTTACAGAGATTTTTAATGTTGGTAGCAGTAAGGGGACTGCTGGCCCTTTCCAAGTACTTTCATTTCCTTGCACAACTTCTCCTTGGCTTCCATCTGTTCCTCCCAGCAGCTCCTCAAAGGAACAAACCTGACAGTCATACTGAAGCAAACAATGGGGTTTCTTATGGTAATAAATTTATGTTCCCACTTCTCTGTCTGGAGCTCAGACTCCATATGAGTGGAGGGAACTATCTCAGAAGAAAGAGGAACTCACATCTGCTAAGGGCATGTTCTGTCCAGTAAGATCAGGGGAGGGCCGTTGGCAGATTCCGTTAGTTCCGTTGGGACAGCCAAGTGGCAAGTGGCAGTTAGTTTGAGTGGAGGATGCTGGGATGGATTTTCAAGGGAAGAGTTGGCCCTTAAGTTATGAGTCTAGTGAAGAGCCCAAGGAAATGGAATAGCAAGGAGAAGGGATATTCACAAATAATGCCAAAGCCTCTTGTTAGTCTTTGGCTTCCATATCCTTCCCAAAAACCTTAGCACAGTGCTAAGCAACCCAACTTTTCTGTCTCTTCCCCATCCCTCCATGGCAGAGGTTCCTGTGGGTAAAGCAATAGCTGAGAAGTGGGAAAGAAAAGGGATTGTAAAAATGGCCCTAGGTCATCTACAGAAAGTTTTGTTGAAATTAGGTTCTGGACCTCTGAATCTGAGCTAGACTTGTCAGGTCAAGGACTGTGCCTACCTACTGGTTCAAGAATTGACAGAGGAGGTGTCTAGGAAATGGTTGTTGGGTGGATAAATAAACAGTTCATTAAATTTTATCTGAGCCCGAGAACTGCCTTCACTAGCACGAAAGTAAAGTTCTAACACCCTTGGGCCATACCTGTTGGAAAAATTCCTGTCTGTCAGCCCCAAGAAAAAAGTGGATAAGATGGAGTCCTAGCCAATCCAGACAACTGCCTCCTCCTTGCCTGCTTTCTCTTCCACTGTGATGGTTAAAAGTCCCATCAAAGCCAGTTATTCTGAACATAAGATGGTCATTCTTTGCTCTGGTCTTTCACCACCCCATGGGCATGATGGTGACAAGCTTGGGCTCTGAAGTCAGAAATCCCCAAGTCTGAATCCTTCATCTTCCTACTCATTGTGAGACTTTGGGAGAATTACTTAACCTCTCTAAACCTCAGTTTCCTCAATCCGGAAAATGGGGATAACAGTGGGTGGAGTATGGTGCATAATGTCAGGAATATAGTTAGCACTCAATGAATGTTCATCTTTGTTACTCCCACACCCCACCCTACCAGTCCCTTCTTTTCTCTTCCTCCCTATAACCCCAACATATCACTGCCTAAGAACAGCCAGATGGAAGAATGGTCACAAAACTGAGCAGTTTTGGACAGCCCAAAAGTCGTTTATGTCTGAGAGCGACATGTGTGGTTTGCCCCACTGCCTGGACTTTTGAAAAGCACAAATGGGCTCATGCCTATCATCTAGCACTTGGAAAGGCCAAGGCAGGCAGATCTCTTGAGCTCAGGAGTTCGAGACCAGTCTGAGCAAGAGCGAAACTCCACCTCTACTAAAAATAGAAAACAAAATTAGCTGAGCTTCATGGGGGGTGCTTATATCCCAGCTGCTCAGGAGGCTGAGGCAGGAGGATCACTTGAACTCAGGAATTTGAGGTTGCTGTGAGTAGGCTGATGCTGTGGCACTCTAGCCTGGGGCAACAGAGTGAGACTCTGTCTCCAGAAAAAATAAAGAAAAGCACAGTTGGAAGCTGTTGATGTCCATAAGCCCATATAATTTCCAAGGAATGACAGGGGTGGGGCATTTCTGAAGTAACTCCTGACCCTTTCAAAGAAGATAAGTGTTTTTCTCTCCCAGGGTACCTCACACGGCACTTAGATTGCTGAGGGCATGCTGTCCAATGAGTAATGTCACTCAGGTGTGGAACTAAGACACTAGGTCTGCAAACTGGGACAAGGCACTTCTCAGTATCTTAGTCCCTTCTTGCGCAAAATGAAGGGACTAGACCAGATAGTCACTGAAGAATCTTCCAATTTTAAGACATAAAGCAGGAGTGTCCAACCTTTTTTTTTTTTTCCTTCACCATACATTGGAAGAATAGGAGTTGTCTTAGGCCACATATTAAATACACAAACACTAACAAAAGCTGATTAGCAAACAAAAAAAAGTCCATGCATACTTTTTATAATATCCCACACCACAGATAAGCAAAAAAAAATCCTCACAAAAATCATCATCCAGCCAGTTTAAATGGCTCCAGTCATTTAAACTAATCAGTGGTCAAGGAAAAGAAAAATCCACAAAGCTCAACCTCCCACGGGACAGTGAAAGCTAGTGACAGTGTAGTATCATAGTACACTGTAAACGTAATAGCACAGGGTGGTGGGAGGGCTCGGGGACTCTCAAATCCATTCTTTGTGCCAGACACGGCATTTGGAGCAGCTTGAAAGCTGATAGATTCCACTGTCAGCCCAGCTCTGACATTACCCCCACAGTAAGAAAAAAATAGGGAGTCCCTGACTCTGCCCTTCTCTGGCCACCTTGCAGTTGGAAGGCAAGGTAGGAAGAAGGTCCGACATCCTCCATCACTGCTGCAGACTCAACAGAGCCCCTCTCTGCTCCCTCCTCAGCCTCAGCTCTCTCCTGTACCCTCACCTCCAAACAGCCCCTTATTAGCTGCACTTCACCTGCAAAAACTCTTCCTTTGCCAATTTTTGTCACTATTTTTGGCATATTGTTTGCATTTGCAGGTAGGATTCAGGAGGCCTTGATTCCAATTATGTAAGAGAAAACACAGCGACTGCATTTGTGGTCAAGGAAGGCTTTCGGAAGAGCACACTTGACCTGTTATAGAGTGCTGAGAAGGGCACTCTGTGTCATGACTAATAGGCAAGAAGAAGAAAAAAAACTTTGTCAGCCATGGGAGAAGACGGGGGAGACGGGAGTGGCCTGGGCCCATGTATTCCATCCAAGGTGGGGAAAGGGAAGACGGAGACAAGCCTGAGTCTGGAGCTGTTCCCTCCAAACGGGGAATATTTAGTAATGTACTTGGAAGATCTTATATTTCTAGTGAGCCAAACCAGGCTCCAATTTCCAAAATCAGTCTAAATCCAGAAGAGTTTAGGAAATGAAAGCACTTGGCTAAAAGACAGAAGCTAGAAGGTTTGCCCTTCTATCAGCTCTCCGCAGGTTTGTACTAACCACAATTTAAGAGAAGGGAAAGTTCCAACTAGGAAAGCCAGGGAATGGGCACCAACCGAGCGAGGCCAATCAGTCTTGAACGCGCCCCTCTGAGCAGATTCAACCTGGATGAGAAAGCAGGACTCACCCTTCCCCCCGGAGGACTGAGAAAACCTCCCCTGATGAACAGCTGGGAAGGAGATTTCAGTGACAGCACTCTGAAAGGGAGTAACTGTCCCCGGCACCCAGGGTGGACTGGAGTGAGACCCACGTCAGGGTGGAAACATAAGGACCACCAAAGCAGTCTACAGCAGACATTGACTTTGCCCTCTGTCTAATAAGGAGAGGGCTCTGTTTCATGAGAAGGTCAGGATGGCTTTCTGAAATGAGGGGGAACAAGGCAATACAGTGTGCACAGGAGGAAGTTTTGTTCACATTTCTGATTGGTTCAAAAAGCCAATTGTAATCTCTCGGGATTGGTTGCTGTTCCAATTTGGCACCACAGGAGCACCAGCACAGTTCTCGGGAAGACCCTAGATGGCTCAGATCTGCTGTGTGTCTCCCTGTGGGGAGGTAAAATGATTTCTTGGTGCCAACTCTCTCTAATCTCTGCTGCCGCTTACGGACAGATCCGCAGAACTCCTAGCCACAGAGAAAGAAAGCAGCTGGGTAACTTGGCTAGCAGGTGGCTATCCTTGTTTTCTAAACAGGGAAACTGAGGCACAGAACCCCAAATCCAGTAATTTGGAGGATATATAATTAATATGCTGCCTAATAAGGGGGGTGGGGGAAGGCAAAAACTGCTGTTAGAAAGAGCTAACCAAAAGTCAATCGTGTGGAAATCAGGGTGGTAGGGTTGCAAGTGACTTTTATTTTCTTCTTTTCTGTACTGGTTTTCTATATTATTTTTCTGTATTGGTGTTCTGTAGTCTCCAAGTTGTCCACTGCGTATGGTTTTGAAATATTTTTTAATTTAGTGCAGCAAGAATGAGGTGGCTGTCAAGGCAATGGTATCCTTGGTATACTTAGGAACATAAGGACTTTGTCCCAGAACAAGAATTGGGAATTCAGAGCTTGTGGCAGCCCCACACTGGCCAACCTGGGGCACCATCGGGGTGGGTAGGCCTGTCCCAGAGCTCTGGGAGTGCAGCAGTGCAGACTTCACTCAGACACCAAGTGGCATCTCATCTGTATGAGACATGCTCTCTGTGGGATGAAAAGGGGGGATCTTTTATCCTGTAAAACTGGTGGTGCCACAGTCCCACTGGGACTCTATTTCTCTGGCCTATTTCATGGCACAACTGGCCAGCAAGCCCTGATCTTTTTCCCCCTCTCCTTTCTTCTGTAAGGACCACAGCCACCCCAAGAAAATCTCAACCTATCCTGCGTTTTTGAGCCTTTGAGTTGACAGAGCCTGCAGCTTCTATTGTGTTGTTCACCTAATTTCCCTGCTAGGGGGATTTGATTCTTTCTGTGGATAACATTTCTTTTTTCTCCCATTCAATCCTTTGTCAAGGGATAACAGGGTAGTGGCCACTCTGGGTGTCTCAGCCTTCTCCCTTCCCACCCTCACTGGCATCCCTCTCCAGCCCAACCCAGGTCAACTCTGCAACCAGGGATCAGCTTCCCAACCACCCACTCACCACCTTTGGCCTTTTATTTTCAACCCCATTAGGTAATTCAAAAGATCGTCCTGGCCATTTCACAAGGAAAAACTGGGGAATAAGTGGGCTGTGCAACAATTCCCTCCTGATGCTAAGTGCATGCTCTCATGTCCCAACCTTCCATCAAAGCAGAGGACTTTTGCCTGCAGTTTCAGAGTTTCTGGAAGTCCCCTGAAAGTCTATAGACGATAATATGTGTGGCTGATGTGTAAATGCTAATTTTTTTTCTTGGGAGGATCCATAGCTTTCATTATTAGATTCTCAAAAAGGGTTCCTGGTCCAGAAAAGTAGCCATAACGCTTTCCTTAATGGCTCCATCTCCTAAATGAATCATCCTCAAAGAAATTGTGAGGCCAGAAAAAGTGCAGCTAAGGGGAAGGTGCCACTTCCTCCTTGGGGGTGGCACCTAGCATACTTGGATGTGGTCGTTGGGAAGTGTGGTTTAAAGAAGGAAGGAAAGCACCCAGTTCATGGCCAGGTTGGGCTAAATGGTTACTAAATGCCTTCTGCTGAATAGTTTATATGCATCTCTATCCAGCCTCCCAGTTCCCCTGTGAGGTGGCACTTTTTATCCTCATTTTACAGATGAGGAAACAGGCTCAGAGAAGTTAAGGAACTTCCTCTGTGTCACACAGCAAGCAAGAGACAGAACAGAACTGGTTTTAGAACTAGGACTGCATGCTCAAGGGGGGGTGTGCTCTTTCTAAGATATGCTCCAGCCCCGTCCCATCTCTTGTGTCACTGGGAGAGCCGGGAGGACCAGGGCACAGGCATGTCTCTTATGAGATTCAGGGTCTCATATCTTCAAAATGGAAATGCAGTCTGCCATCCTTCCCTCCACGTGTCTGGCCATTTTTCAAATAGCAATTAAACAGGCCAGGAGGACCTGGCCAAATTCAGTTTAGCAGGCTCAACCCCACTTCCCTTCCTCCACCATCAGAATAGGTGTTGGAGGTGAACACGACCCTTGGCCAAGCCTGTCCTCAGGACGGAGCTCAGAGAGCAAGCCAGGGCCACCATCCTCTGTGCACACTGGGGTGGGCAAGGCCACCGGCCCTCCTGCCTGCAATTCACCACTAGGACAACAGCAGTGTCTCAATGGCTTTGTTGATGGTGGCAGGGGCACAGGGCTGAGTCAGTTCACTCTGAGGACAGAATGGAAGTGGGAGCAGCACCCCTCCAAAATCACTCACCTCCCTATGTCCTAGGGGGCCTCATCCTGTCCCTCCTGCTCCCCAGGCCACCTCTAGGCCAGAGGGCACCTTCCCTGCCCTGCACCCTCCGCTTCCCAGGACTTGGTGGGGGCTGGACTCAGCCTCCCACCTGAGAAGCATCACTGTCAAGGCTGCTCCCCTCTGCTCCCCTCCACCTTGTTTTCCTGGGCCCTGCTCCGGAGTCCTCTTCAAGTGCCTCTTGAATGAATGACTTCCTCTGTGGTCACTTCCCCTCCCCTGCCAGCCCCCTACACCCCCTCCTCCAAAGCGCCGACACATAATGTGGCCTTTCATTAAAGTGTGATTCATTTCCCGTCAAACTTTAAATATTCCACTCTGACGTGAGTAATTGTGACTTCGGGGGAGCCATGGGCAGCTGGTTCCCTGCCTCCTGCCTTTCCCCATACAAGGCCCTGGAAAAGTGGAAGAGGCCTGACTTGGGGCAACTGGGAAGGGGAGGTGCCTTGCAGGCCTCCAGGTGCAGGATGCTCTGTGTCCTCGGCTAGAGGCAGGCAGGTCAGCACAGGGTAGGTTGTTGGGCCCCAAATGGTTCCTTCCAACTCCAAGTTTGACAAGTCTATTCAAAGCCTTTGATGGCATATGTGAAGAACTCTAATAGCGTGAGGGTGTGTCCAGGAAGCTTCACACGCAGGCAGAGGAGGGTTTGTGGCAATGTCCCAGGACTTAGGGACATTACCAGAAAGTGATTCCGAAAGGCTCTGCCCCCTGATGGGGCTGCTGCCCATGGTGTGGCCTCTGCCCTGGAGACAGGGGGTCCTGCCTATGCACGTGAGCAGGCTGGGCTTAAAACCTCTGCCCCGACCCAAGAAAAGCAGCCTCTGGCCATTCCTCAAACACAGGTCACCATGCTTTGTACCCTGTGACACCACCACCCTAGCCACGAATGTCCGGACAGGTCTTGGGACGAGGACCTGAATGACAGCAGCCACCTTGAAGCTAAAGCAGCAGCCCCTGAGGCAGCTCAGCTGGGGACAAAGCCCCAGGCCCGTCACATCCTCCCTTGGAGGGGGTTACACAGAGAAGAAAACTTAAAGAGACATTTACAGGAGGGCAAAGAAGAAGGCACAAGGTGCACTGGGGTAGGCACTAAGAGGTGAAAGAGAAAGCAGGTGCCAGAGGTCGTGGTGGGAGCTGGTATTTGGCAGCTGGGCCCTAAGGGCTCTGCAAGGCTAGCAGGAGCTTGTTACACATTGCCTGTTTCCTCCCATATCCTTACAATAAGGCCCCATTACTTGAGGTGACCTGAGGATATCACTGCTTCTTGATACCTGAAAGAGTCCCTCGGGAGTGTGCTGAGGGCCACACGAGGCACCCTACAAGGAGCACCGAAGACAGAGCCCCACCAGAGGTAGAACTATACTCAGTCTCCGAGGAAGGCACCAAAACCCAGGCTTGGGTATGGGGCCAAGAAATGGACATACGGACAATAGGATGAGGGCAACCAGTTAGGTCAGGTCAGGACACAAACCACAGGACACATATGAGCTATGCCAGTAGGGCAGACAGGGAGACAAAGCCAGAGTGGCTGGGCCCTAACACCCAGGGGAAGTTCAGGGACTCAGCTGTTGGACTAATTAGAACAAGGCATGGCAGCGCTTTTTGGGTGAGCTGGAGAAATCCGCTCCCAAGGGTTCCCCATGACTCTGTGCTCACCTCCTCTTGGCCCAGTCTGACGTCCAGCTCACACAGGCACGTGCAACGGAGAGGCTGGATTCTCTCCACAGGAAGTAGTGTCCTTGAGGCCAGAAGACATGTCCTAAACCCCTTGACGGTCCCAGCAGAAGTGGCTTCCAAATGACTCACCTCGGCTTACCAGGGGCTGGCCTAGGAATCTATGTTTCCCCGTGAGCTCCCTGCCTGCTGACTGTGACACCCAGCTGTCATTTGCAGGCCACCATCTTTGGTGATTTGCTGTTGGGCTCCCTAAATGACCCCTGAGACCACGGGAGGGGGGCCCAGAAGTCCTAGAGAGGATCTTTAATCATATCATGCCTGTAAAAAACGGAGACAGGACTAGACTGAGGAGTTGAGGGAGGACGGAATGGGGGCTTTCCCTGCACCTTCTCAACAGCTGCCCTCTCCCTTGATGACCTTTCCAATCAGAGCGTTGCTCTCCAGGAGGGTTTCCCTGGTGAACACCATCTCCTCCCGCACCTGCCTGAGTCTCTGCACAGGGTCCTCTGGTCACCAAACATTTCAGCATGCTTCCAACGACCCCAGCCCAGGCCTTTAGCTTCTCTCCCCTATGAGGTTGTATGCTCTGAATAGCAGGTATGTTTCCTTTGTACATATGTGGGTCTTTTTCCTCCAAAATACTATAACTAAGCTGATTTTCTGCCTATTGATCTGTGGGACTTACTGAGCAATTCTCTTGGGGGCTCCCCTCTTAAAAAACACAAGCCTCTCAGATCTTTGGGCATTTCCACAGCAGCCCCCAGGGCAGCTAGCTCTTCCCAGCATGATCAGAGCTAGGACTTTAACTCCCCTCTGCTTTGAACGATGGCTCCCCAAAATTAACTAGTTTTGCAATCCAGGTCTTTACTATCTTGGGAGGCGTGGCCCAGGAAGCCCAGCCTGGGGGCAGGGGAGGCAGAAGTCCTGAGAAGAGGTCCAGAAAACAGCAGATCCTGTTCTTAGGATCCGCTTGTAAAACAAGGTGCTTCCAGGCCACACAGCCACCCTACCTGTCACATTCCTTAATTGCCCATAGAAGGCTCAGTGCCTAGGGGAACCAGAAGAGGCAGCTAGCCTAGACTTTGCCCCTAGACAGGTGATCCCCAGCCTAGAGCAGCTTCTGAAGAGACCACTCAGGAGACTAACTCTTGGATCTATTTGTTGGGGAAAATGCAAAACAAACAGGAAAAAAAAAATGTGGCTAGAGCTAATTTTCAAAAGTTCCATCGCAGACTTCTAAAATTTCATGCCCTCTTTGCATTTTACCAGTAAGTTGTCTGTTCATGGTGTTTGAAGGCAGCTAAGAGGAGAGGGTCCCTATTCTTTCAGCTCAGCTGTCTAAAAGCCAAGCAGGCCTGGCACATTCTTCCTAAAGAAAATTAGAGGTCACCAGGAAGTGTTTCTCATCTTAACCATCATTAATTTTGACTGCTGTTGTGCAGCTTATTCATGTCAAGAAGCTGCATCTACCCCTGCTTCTCCCAGCTATCAGACAGACAGAGGAAAGTGGTCACGGCTGTCTTCTAAAATGCCACAAGACCCAGTGGATCAAAGTTATGACTGGAATCAAGAAAATTAGCAAAATCAAGACAACCCCGTTGTGGCACATCCCACAGAAAATGCTCCAGGGGCTTCTAAATGAGCCAACATGCAGGTGGGAAGTAGACTCCTCAGGTAATCACACATAGCAAGGTGGCCTAACTGAGAGGGCACATGCACATGGTCTCTTAGTTAACCAACTCCATGGGAGGTGCACAGAGGCATCACTAAGCACCCTGTATACCTGCTGGCCAAGTAGAATAATTGTAGGTCAAACAACTAGAGACTATGAACAGCTTCCTGAACATTGGTTAGGCGAAAACCAACTTATAAACCAACAGTGAAGTGTGCCAACAAAAATAAAAAATGGCTCATTTTGAGCACAATGAGGGGCATGTGTTATTATTAAACAACACACAGAGCACCTGGGCACATCCAGGGGTGGTAGAAAGAGCACTGGACTGGGAGTCAGAAGACCTTAGTTCTGGGTCTGTTTCTGACACAACTAGCTGTGAGACTTTGGTTAGTCCCCGCCTTCCTCTGGGCTCAGTATGCTTGTCTGTAAACAGAAGGGGCTAGAGTAGACAGTCTCTCGGGGCCCTTGCAGCCTAAAATCAGAAGCCAAGACCATTTCCTTGGCAATTCGTGAGCCAGGCACATAAACAGAGCTCCTGAGCTCTCACATCTGACTCTCGCAGGAGTTTCAGTTCCCACTCAAAGTGTTAATAAAACAACATTGGTGTAGATCTGAATTTGGTCTTTGGCCCCAGAGGGTCCAAAACCCTTCCAGGGCTCAGCACCATTAAAATTATTTTCATAATAAAGATGTCATTTGCCTCTGCCACTGTGTTGACATTGCACTCCTATTGCAAAAACAATGGAGGGTGAAGTGTTGACTTCCTCACAGGCATTGTATTCTTCATAGCTGAGTACATCTGAGGAAAAAGAAAGCCAGTTTCACATAAAAATGTCCTTGATGAAGCAGGAAACATTTTTAATTTTATTAAATCTCAACTCTTAAATACACATATTAAACATAAAACACTTGGGTTGCATGTCAAAGAAGAGCGGGCGTCTTGAGGAAGGGTACTGTGCAATTGTTTGAGTTGCAGGATAAACTAACCACTTTTTACATGAAATGTTATTTTTACTCAGAAGAACAATTTATGGTCTACGATTGTGTAGACTTTGGTATTTGAGAGAGATTTTCTCAAAACCAAGTGAGCTGGTCACTTCAAGGAAGACAGTCATTAGCTTTTTTTGCTGGTGATAAAATCTGAGCTTTTAAGATGAAATGAGAATTTTAGAAAACTTACACCTTTTATGGTGACCTTAATAGCATCTCAGTAATTCAAAATGTTTCTAATAAAATTAACAAATATAATTCCTCGTATATTGTATAATAAGATGTATCAACACTTAAGAAATCTGCCTATTTTCCAGATGACTGGTGTATGATGTTATAAAATCTCACAGGATAAAAAATCCATTCAAGGTCAAAGATTAACCAATATATTTTAATGTATAGACCCAAAAATTTTCTTGACATACTTTCAATTTCCACATTGCATCTAATCTTTAAGAAACCACCACTTGCTGAGCTTTGGTGTCGTATCAAAGAAGAATATACACAATTACCTTAAGAAGCTATTACAACACTTCTCCCTTTTCCAGCTGTATTTTCCTTATGTGCCTCAACCGAAACGACTTACTGCAACAGATTGAATGTTGCAGGTATAAGCAGATATGAGAATCCAGTTGTCTTCTATTAATAAGACATTAAAAATATTTGCAAAATAATATAACAGTGGTTTCCATTCAGGATGATGTAGTTCTCTCCCTCCCACAGCCTAGAGGAAGTAGGCAATTGTTTAGTTGTCCTAACTGGGAGGAAAGGGGTACGACTAACATCTAGCCTGCAGAAGCCATGGAGGCAGGTGACTATCTGCAGTGCGCTAGAGAGATTCCTACAACAAAGAATTATCTAGTCCAAAATTTCAATAATGCCAAGGTTGAGAAGTCCTGATACAAGTGCATGACACTTGTATTAGCATGTCATGGGCTTATTATCATTATTTTTAAATGATTTAATAGTTCTTAAAGTTTTACCATTTTAATTGGCAAAATTATCAATAGTTATAACCCACGTAAACAAAAGCTCTCTGGTGTCCTCAGTAGTGTTGCAGTTTATGAAGAGTCTGAGTCCAGAAAGTTTAGGAGAGTTGCTTGTCCCGAGGTAGACAATAGAGCCAAAGAGACTGCAAAACTGAACGTACTGAGCAGCCCTACACGCTGTCAAACTCAGGAAGATGTCATGGCTGGTGTGCCGGCAGGCCTGCAGGAAGGTCAGGTGTATAGACGCCAGTGCAGAGGTAAATGGCACCAACTTAGGCGCAGATTCCATGTCAGGGTTTGCAATGACTTAGTGGAATGCAACCCTGAGGAAAATGTGTTCGCTATTCCCAGGAAGCTTACTGTCTAGAAGGGAAGAGAGACTCAGTTGAAATTCAACTTAAAATATAGGTAGGAAAAAGGGAAATATATGCACCAGATATTGGGGCGAGGGGGCACAGGCTAAGGGATTGGGATGGAACACAGGCCCAAGGAAGGCTTTCTGGAGAAAGGGAAGTCAGTAAGACCAGCAGGGAGCGCCATTAGAGAGGGCGGTGTCTACTGGCGGGAGCAGTATATGCAAAGGCCCACAGTTAGAAAACAGAAGATGTGAAAGGCAGAAAAGAAAATGAAAAACAGACTAGATGTGCCACCCCTCCCCCAAATTTTTTTAAAATTGATATTTTTTAAAAATTAACAAATAGCAGCTCTGATCAAACAGATCAAACAGTCAAATTTCTGTTCTGTTTGTAGAAGCAAATAAGCTGGTTCATAATTTAAATGGACCTGTGCTAAGTACCTGTTTAGAAAACAAAAATGAGGCTTTGCTCTTGTATCTTATAAAGTGCAACTTTATAAGAAGGTGCTCCTACCATCTTCTTTCCTTTTAGGCACTTTCCTGCCTTTGCTCTGGCTTACAAGGACTGCCCAGAATGATCTTGGGTGAACAAATCCTTGAGGGCCAAAAGAGGAGGAAAAGCCATTCCCTTAAGACTCATCTGAGTGAACCCCCAGCATTTCACTCTGCATGGTGCGGAAAAGGGTTAGGTGGCCAGCTCGTGAGGCGGCACGTGAAATTGTTTTTCCCACCAAAGGAGTCGGTCAGGGTGGTTGAACATTCGCATCAGAAGCAGCAGATCAGCACCACTCTGAATACCAGAGGCCGCGTGCTATTTGAAAGCACACTGGGATGGGGGAGTCCCTGCTAGTTATGTCAAATGGAAGAGGACAGGGAAGAGAAAAGGTGAACATTTTCTGATAGTAATCAATGCCCACGCTTTCACCAACAGCCTTCATCAAAGGCAGAACTGATCCAAAAGACACTGGCATTTGCCCAGAGCCCCTGGGGAGGACCTGCCCTTTCCCGCAGGCCCTGAGAGGTAGCAGAAGAAGCCCATCTGAGACACAGCCACTTCCAATAGAAGTCTGATTGAAACCACCTCAATTAAAGAGGGCCAGCCAAGTCCTCAGACTGGGGACTTGGATCCCAGGACCCCTCGGAGGGCCTGTGCAGGCAGCAGCAGGGCAGCCCGTGAGGCCCAAAGCTGGGCAGGTATTTGCCAAAACAGCAGGAGGCTGAGGCAGCGCAGCCCGGCAAGACCCTGGGGGACTGAGGTGGCAGGAGGGCACCCAGCCAGCCACGGGAGTCTGTGGGTCAGGGTGATCTACAAACAGGAGTAAGACACTGACAGGAGAAGCTGGGGGCTCAGGCTCAGAGCAGACCAGGACACAGTGAAGGAGGGAGGACGGAGTGGAGAGAGAGGAGGCTGTCCACCCCAGCACGCTAACCATAAAGGGTCTTACTCTTAGTAGGAACCTGAGCTTAAACCCCTCTTGCCAGTAATTCAGTGGTCTAGGGTCA
>CAUYRH010131208.1:0-10517 GCA_963574655.1 Perodicticus potto | reverse complement strand
GGAGGGCCCGCCCCCCAGCTGCAAATCATCTTGCTCAGAGGTCGTGTGGCTCTTGGCTTCCTCTACATATACCCCTGTAGTGTATGAAAGACATTTCCGGATAGGCAAGGAAGAGAATCTGTCGTTGGTTATTTCAGCTATTCACCTTACCGAGGAGCTTTCCTTCCTGCTAAGTAAAAGAAATAAAAGGGCATATAAGTATAACAAAATTACACCAACGGAACTAATCCGGGTATAAAGGAAATTATTTTAGCCAAAGTAGGCATAGGGGAAAACATGTCCCCTTTGTGCTAATCACCACCAACTACGTGCTACGGGCTGACCCGTAGGGCCCATGAGGCTTCCATGGAAAGTATTAATCACCACCTGAAGTTAAGTTAGGTGGGGAAAGGGCTGTACCGAACTTAGACCCTTTCCAAAGAGCAGTATAAATTTAAGTAAAGATTAGGTGCCAAACTGAAACTGATACAAATCTAGCAAGTGAAATTCTCTTACCTTGGCCGATACCAGTATAACCTTTACCTTGAAACCTGCTGTTCCAGATCTTTGTTGTCATAACTTTCAAAGGTTTAGAAGATGTATACTAAGCTTACCTGGGGCTTGTTATTCAGCTCCAAATAACGAAATCCTGTATCAATCTTCCCACCCTGCATAGAAGCTCCAGCTGCCTCTTAGGGAAACAGGACGCTGACTGCTCTTAACTGCTTCCTGCTGAAGGTGGACGATGATATGGGAGAGGCAGCTAGAGTTCCCACAGAGGAGATTGATCCAGGGTTTCTCTATTATGAAATTACCTAGGCTCCAAAAATAAGGGCCCTGTGACTAATAGAAAAGTTAGCTAAAACAAATTTGTTAAAGTGCTGGAAAGATTTCCTGCTCGTGTCGAGGCTTAATCCAGCGGCCACTGCTTCTCTTGGTGTTCTGTAATAATATGGGCAAAACCTCAACCCCAATGCATACATAACCGGGCTTCCACTCTGACATGTCAGGTTTTCTGTAAAAAATAGGTTGTTGTATTGGAGATGATGGTGGATGAATGAGAGATGTCCAATGGCGTTCTGCAGCTGTCTTTCCTTGGGGAGTTTATAATGTTTCATAAAATTATAATAATTATATAGCTATAATATTATCATACACACTTGTTTTCCCAAAGCAAATACATAATGAGAACCTTGGAAAGTCTAAATAATTACTTATGAAAACTTTTAGTTCAGGACAGCAAAGCTGCACAAATATATGCGTGCTTTAAATTTGGTAAGAGAGTTGGGGAAGGACTGTGCCTCTCATCTAATAAAAAAATAAGGGCCTCATTTCCTAAAACTGCAAAGTGAGCTTGACAGTGGCTCAAATCAAAACCATTTGAGATTCCAGCCGGTGCCTTAAATGAAACTTTTACATATTTCACTCTTTCTCCATCTCTTTATTCAAGGGTAACTAATAACACAATTTTCCCAAGAATTTTCTTGTATAAACACTGACAACATCCAGTATGAAGATTTCCCAGGCAAAGCTGATGAATAGGCTACTCCAACACTCTAAACTGTTTTTCTCTTCCTGGAATACCACTCTTCCCTTTGAACCGCAAGAGTTCCTAACTCTTCATAAAGAGAAATCACTCTCAATCTCCATCTGCTCATATTTGAGTCCAACTCCATCTTTGCTAATATGTTGCTCTTAAAGCAGATAGGGCTTGTCTCATTCTACATTTGTAGACTCCCAGATGGGGGTAGCGTGTTATTGGAGCTAAAGTTTGAGCAGTAAGAGTCAAATTTAAAAATAAATGAAAAAAAAGATACAGGTTCTCACTCTGTGTCTGTTTTATCTATTCATCCTCTAAAACAACAGAGTCCTTACATCCGAAGGATTTGAATTTTCTAAAACATTGCTGACCATACGTAAGTCTGTAGGAGCAAATTATATCTTCTTCTTGGAGAATGCTTTACACTATTTTAGTAAATTCACTCATTGACCTTCTGACAGAGTATCTTAGTCCTGTCTCAGCTGATTTGCTTCATAAATATTTCATTCTTTTGCAACTAGAGATGAGCCAAATTGATATTCTAAGGCCAAGGCTAGTAGAACGACCCTTTTTAAAACTATAAATCATAAAAATTACAACACTTTATGTATGTGAACAAAGTTGACTACATATATAAGCTACATCATATAGGACATAAGAATACACTTCAAATATTATTGTTTTTGAATTCCTTGCTAATTACATATATAGCATCCATAAATGAATTTCAAGACTAATTAAATATTTTTCATCCATCCATTCCTTAATTTCTTTCTTCCTCCCTTCCTTTTCGCCCTGTCATGTTTGAAATCTCACTTGTCACTTCATGTTATATGTTGATTGGAGTAGGGGACTAAGAGGAGATAATTTAGGAAAAGGTAATTTACATTATTAAGGAAGTCACAAAGACAAAATTAACTAACTCTCCCTTAAAAGCTGACAATTAAAATACCAGATACTTACCATGCTTTCCTGAATGGGTTATATTTCATGAATACCCTCTAATTGACTTGATTCAATCATAAGAATGCAGAACTTTCAATGAACATTCAATTATACAAGTGAATAAAGTGCATAGAGTTCTTCTGCATACACTGTATCACCATGTATACAAACATGATTCCCTAACACTGAATGTACAAGAAAAAAATAAACCAAATCCCTTCTAAAACACAGCATCACTCTTTGCAGTAGATGATTGAAATTTTCTTCCCAGTAGCGAACTTTTTATTGGTTTTCTTAAATTGTCCACCATCATTACAGGGAAATAATGTAAAAGCTCAAATATCAATGCTTTTGAATAAGATTTAAATCATTCTTGTGAAATTCAGCATGAACAGTTCAATATACAGAAATTTCATGCCTGGAAACTGCTTTTCTCCTCCTGCTGCTCCTCTCTTGCTCTCTTTATCCCTCTCTTTCAGTTATTTTTTCTCTCTCTCATTTCTTTATCAATACTTTTTTGGCAAATTTAATACACCATGTTTTGGGAAGGGGGGACTTTACCTCCGGATGCTCTTGGTATTTACAGAGTAGAGAGGAGAGAAAGCTAACGTCCACTGAGAACCACTGAGTTTATTCATAACTCTGAGCGCGAGGAGCACTATTTTTCTTTTCCTTTCCTAATCTAACCCTATTTGCTCTTTTGGTGAATTGTAACTGGAAATGTGCAGTGAAAGTGGCACTAGAAAATGTAATTTCAGCACAAGATATATATACACCCTGTAGAAAACATTTATTTATTAGAAATTTATGATAACAAAATCAATACTATTCATAAGATCAGAAAAATCAGTCTAGTTAATGATTTCCAGGTTATGTTATAGACTTACTTGAAACAATTGTTCACACAAGTAATTTTTTTACTCATATAACACTGGGGAAAATTGTAAAGAGAACTAATATTTATGAATACAATAACAAGTGAGTAACTGTACTAGAAAGTTTACACATTTCCTCCTGGAAACATTCCAAAATACATAAATACATAGAATTCATCATCGCAATTTATTAATCCATTCATGGACCTATGGGCACTTGGGCTTCTTCCATGTCTTGGCAATTATGAATTGAGCTGCAATGAACAATCTGGTGCTAGTATCTTTGTTGCAAAGTGATTTTTGATCTTTTGGATATACACCCAGTAGAGGAGTTGCAGGATCAAATGGCAGGTCTACTTTTAGATCTCTGAGTATTCTCCAAACTTCTTTCCAAAGAGAACTTATTAGCTTGCATTCCCAACAGTAGTGCAGAATTGTTCCCTTTTCCCCACATCCACGTGAACATCTGTAGTTTTGGGATTTTGTAATGTCAAGAATGGAAGAAAAGGGGTGGCAACTGTGGTTCAGTGAGTAGGGTGCTGGACCCATATACCGAGGGTGTCGGGTTCCAACCCAACCCCAGCCAAACTACAACAAAAAAAATATCCAGGCGTTCTAGTGGGCACCTGTAGTCCTAGCTACTGAGGAGGCTGAGGCAAGAGAATGGCCTAAGCTCAGGAGTTTGAGGTTGCTGTGAGCTGTGACGCCACTGCACTCTACCAAGGGCAATAAAGTGAGACTCTGTAAAACAAACAAACAAACAAACAAAAAAGAATGGAAGAAACAGTATCCAATGTACTTAATACTTTTATGAAACCAAATTTTTAATTACTCACATTTTCTTACGAAAGATAGATCACAACTATAGCGTAGAATGAAGGAGCAATGTAGAGGGGGATGGGAGGGGAGGGGGGGTCCGATAGAGGGAGGATAAATGGTGAGACCACACCTATGGAGCATATTTTAAGGATACAAGTCAAATCTACCAAGTATAGAACATAAATGTCTTTACACAATAATGAAGTAAATGAAGTATATTAATTACTATTAATAGTAATTAATAGTACTAAAAAAGCTATATTAATTAGTTTGATGTAACTATTCCAAATTGTATAAAAAGAATCCACACATTGTACCCCACAAAAGCATAAATGTATTCATGATCTATGTGTATATCACTTAATGAAAGGAAAAAAAATAGCTATTCATCCTAAAAAAATTCACCATCACTTTTCTCTTTTTAGATGCATGGCAATGGAATCTATATTTTCTTTCATTTTGTGATATTAATCAACACAAGACTTATTTTTAAATTTATATCACTAGTTCCCCAAAACCAATTTGACCAAAAAGACAATATTAGCAATAAATTTTTTTTTTCAGTTTTTGGCTGGGGCCGGGTTTGAACCTGCCACCTCTGGCATATGGAGCTGGCGCCTTACTCCTTTGAGTCACAGGTGCTGCCCAATACTGATAAAATTTTATGAACATAACTCATTAAGTCAATGACCTTATAGAGACGTGCCATATAATTAATCATAGGGGCATAAGGCTCTTCTTATCTTCAGACAAAAAAAATACTCAGATTATGGAATAAGACACATTTGAACCCGTAACCTGTTTGTGGAATACAATAGCTGTGTGACTTGGGGTAATCTACTTTTCCCTCTTTAAAGGTCTATTTCTTCAGTTTGAAAATAGTTAAAATAAGAATACATAACTTGGCTGGGCACAGTGGCTCAGGCCTGTAATGCTGGCACACTGGGAGGCTGAGGTGGGAGGATTGCCTGCATTTAGAAGTTCAAGACCAGGTTGAGAAAGAGAAAGACCCTGTTTCTAAAAAAATAAACATAAATTAAATAAATGAAAAAAATATTAGCAGGGTTTTGTGACAGGTAACCATAGTCCCAGCTACTTGGAAGTCTGAGACAAAGAAGATTGGCTTAGCCCAAAGGTTTGAGGTTGCTGTGAGCTAAGACAACATGACACGTACATAATTCACAGCTCTGTTTTAGAATTAAATAAGTAGGTAATGATCTGACCATGCTTAGGAAACATTAAAACAAATAAAATAATAAAATATGCATGTATAAAATGGTATATAGAAAATAATATAGGATCTTTTATGTAAAAATAAAATAGGATTTTTATATAAAAATAATGCATTTTGTATAAATATAAAGTATTCATTTATTTGTCCTTTAATCTTGATGTGAAAAAAAATTGGTGGTAAAGTTAACATGGAAATATAATAACCTTATAATAACTATGTTTTACCATATCACCTGAGCAAACTATGTTGTTTTCATTTTATCAATGCTATTGCTTATATCTGTTTTATGAATTTTCTCGAGTTTTTGATTAGGAATATTCAGTTTATACTTTATAAAAGACATTTTATATGATAGTATTATTTCTTAGAAATATAGTCCTGGATTAAAAATATAATCTGATTACAAAACTCTCTGAACCCTTTGAAATCCAAACCATTAGCATTATAGAGCCAAGAGCAATTGTTGAAGAAACTCTCATTTAGCTACTGCCAAGTATAGTTCATCTGGCTTCCTAGACGTCATCCACACAGACCGACCAATGTAGTCAAGTGGGCTTCTCTTTGACCAAGCTCAGCTACACCCATAGAGATCCCCACTATTTATAGTGACTGTGAGGATTGCTTTTCATTAAAGTTAATATTTGGCAATATACAGCAATATTGGCAAGATTGGCTCAATTTAGTATTATTAGAATAACTTTGTGCCTAAAGTTTTCTAGTAAATTATGCAAAGAAACACTTGTCTTTTAATGTTGCAGCAGAATGGAAAACCCATACCTAAAATTTGTGGGTGAGTTCAACAAAAACATTATGCCTAATAGAGTATTGATTGAAGCAAGTAGACTATGGAGAAATAGTCGAGAATATTCCCAGGATATCTGAAAATCTAAGTGGCATTACATTTAATCATTTCAGCAAAACATGCAGGCAATTTCCTTAGAAGTTGCTTTCACTTCATTTCAAGTTGTTTGTAGGAATAAAACTCCTACCACACAATATGTGAAATAGAGTTTTTTGGAATAGAAGTTCCTTGTGGCTTAACAAGGTTAAGAGAGCATCAAATAACTCTTTAGGCAGTAGTAGTCTTTTTCTTTTCTTTTTTTTTAAAAATATTTTCCTGGCTCTTCTCTCTTATCATCATCTCCCACAGAATTAATTTATTCTCATCTGTAAAATGTGTCAAGAAAGAGAACACTATGATATTATATTAAAGACCAATTGAGGGAGAATGTATTCAGTAAAAGTACTTAGTAGATTTTCAATAAATATCACAACTTCTGGAATTACTTCAAAATATTTTAGTTTCTAATTATGGAATTCTTGCTTTTCTGTTACTGACTCCATGTAAACTTAGACCAAGACTGGAAAACAATGATTAATAAGATTCAATAAAAAAGAGGAGTTTATAATCATTGATTTTTCTGTGTCCTTCTATATCAATGCTGATATTTTATAAAGTTATATTCATAACATTTTCACATATGATGGAAAATTATGTGTATCCCTTGTACAGATCTGAAGATTGTATTGTTTCTCTAAATTATGTAATAAGCTGATATCCACAACAAAAATAGAATTCCAGTCATCATATTCCTAAAGTTTGTGCCTATGAAATTGTGTATATAGTTCATCAGACCTCATGCAAAAATTTTCACAGACATTTTCCTAATCTTTAAAATTGTAATTTAAGGGCGGCACCTATGGCTCAGTGGGCAGAGTGCCGGACCCATATACTGAGGGTGGCAGGTTCAAACCCGGCCCCTGACCAAACTGCAACAGCAAAAAAAAAATAGCTGAGTGTTGTGGCAGGCGCCTGTAGTCCTAGCTACTCAGGAAGCTGAGTCAAGAGAATAGCCTAAGTCCAGGATTTGGAGGTTGCTGTGAGCTGTGTGACGCCACGGCTCTCTATCAAGGGTGGTAAAGTGAGACTCTGACTCTATAAAAAAAAAAAAAACAAAACAAAACAAGAAAGAAATTGTAATCTAAAAGTCTCTAGTTTTCATGCCTTCAAGTTTTCCATACTTGGGAGATTGTTATTTCCTTTTGTATCAATACTTACAATCTACTTCTATCTTCTATGAGAAATAGAGACCTCATAAAAATGTTCAATTTCCTATTGTTTTTGTACTTTGGAAACTATTCAATGTGGACACTTGTGGGTTTTCTATTGTCTGTAACTGATAAAAATATGACAATACATCCTCCTTCAATAGCTTCAGCTGCCATCATGTGGCTGTAGATTTTTTTAAGGAACGTGTGCCGGTATATTTTGCATATTATTGAGTCAAATAAGAGCTACAGATAATAAATAATATTAAACAAATTAATATATTTTTCCCTCTAAAATCTTCCAAATATTCTATTCACTGGCATTTTTTTAATTTTCCAAGTCTGTTAATTTCTCAGACATTCGTCTAACTATATTCCTGAGTCTTTACATTCTTTGAATGGCTTATTGAATATAGTCTCCTAATCAACTCCTCTATTTCTCTCTTGTCTTACTGTGGATAATATAGACTTGCATTGCTGTATTGTTTATTTTCACATGCCAAGATAATTTAACACTGTCTTAAAAAATATTGTAAATATTCCAAGAAATATAAATATATATATATATATCTTTATGTGTAAAGATATGTAAATATATCATATATATTTAAAAATGTATAAATAAAGATACTTATATATACAACCCAAAAGGTAAAATTTGTATTATTGGACATATAATCAAAAATCATAAGACAAAGAAAATATCAGGAACCTAATAATAGAAGAAAGCAAGAGAGAGTGAAAAAGAAACATGGAAGGAGCTGGTCTGATTGTTTGAATCTCTCCCATATTTATATGTTGAAATCCTAACCCACAGTAAAATGGATCTCATAGAGGCCGAGAGGAAATGTTTAGTTATGGACCAGAGCCCTCATAAATAGGGTTAGTGTTGTTATAAAAAGGCCCAAGCTCCCCCTTTCACTACATGTGAGGAGACCTAGAAGGAGTCATCTACTCATTAGAAAATGAATCCTCACCAGACAATGCATTTGTTATCTGTCGCCTTGACCTGGTATTTCCCATCTGTGGGAAATAATTCTTGTTTTCTATAAGCCATTCAGTTTACAGTATTTTGTCCTAACAGTCTGAATGGACCAAAATAGAAGGTGAAACAAAACAAATGACAAAAAAAAAAAAAAACCCTACTCAATTTCTTGATACAATACTCATAAATTTAAAAAAATGCATGAAATAGTAAAGACAATGGATACCAAAGACAGTGCAGAATAAAGGATTTTTAATAAACTTGTTGAAATAGCAATAGATGATATCTAAATGAATAAAAAGGGACAAAAATATTTAAAAGGGACAAAATTATACTGAGCTCTAGAATAATTTTAAATAACCAGATAAGCATGAAATTAGTATCTTCAAAATAGGAAATTAGCAGAGGAGATATAAAAAAATACTAGGACATATTAGTTAGAAATTTTTTCAAAATTCTTAAAACTAGAAAATTACAGAAAATAAAAATTTTAAAAAAGAAACAAACCAAAAAATATGAAAAAAAATCCAGATGTATTGAGATGAAAGCCATTCTATATCTAGAAACATCTTAATTAAATACATTAGAACCAGCGATACTTAGAAAAAGATATCCTTTAGAATGGCTGGGAAGAATGACACATTATATACAGAGAAATAGGAAAAAGAATAACAAATTTATTGGATGAAACAATGTATGCTCTATAAGAATAAAGCAACATTATTAATTGTTGAAAGAAAATAAGTCAATCTATAATTCCATACCAGGTGAAATTATATATCAACAATTGTTCAATTAATATTTTTTATATATACAATAGCTAAAAAAAAATCACCATCAGAACTACACTTTAAGAATAATTTAGTCCTTTAGGCAAAAGGAAATTATACAAGGTAGGAAACTAGATCTATGTGGAACAGAGAAATAGAAATATTTATTTCAATAAACATAATTTCTTTTAAAATTTATTTATCTTGCAATCAATTAACTACATAATGCAAACATTATAGTAACATAGTGTAATGTTTATTGAGAGCCAAAACACATAAAAGTAAAATATGGAACACCAATAACACAAAGACTTGGAGAAGAAAATGACTGTTTTTGTATTCTGCATGAAATGCTAATATCATTATAATATAAACTATGGTAAAATTTTTTATTAAAAACCCTAACTTGACACCATAAATGCAGAATATTGTTAATTAGCTAATAAAGAAAATAAAACACAATTATAAAATTACTAAATTAATAAAAATAAGTCAAAAAGAGAAGACAATGGACTCAAACAGAGATGGAATAAATAGAAAGCAAATAGGAACATAGTATGTTTAAATTAGGAGGGCTTATAAATAATTTAATGTAAATCTTTTAAACGCATCCATCAAAAGTCCTAAATGGAAAATTTAACTAAAATAATAATATATTGCTTATAAGAAATCAGCTAAAATAAAAATAAACAAGTTAAAAGTAAACACAAATGCTAATACTCAGCAAAACGGTAGGAGTCATTGTATCAATATCAGACAAAGCAGATTACAGAGAAAAAGTTATTGCCAAAGTTAAAGAGAGTCCTTTCACAATGCTAAAGTGGTCCATATACACAACAGTTAAAGGAGACACAATAATTCTACATAACAGACAAAACTTCGAAATACATGAATCAAAAAATTATAAATGTAAAAAAGAATGTACAGAACTGAAAATATACAGAATTGAATAAAAGAATAGGCAATCAAAATTATAATCAGAGATTCCAACACTGGTCTCTAAAAACTGAAAGCAAAAGCATAAAGAAAATCAACAAAGATATAAGGATTGTAAAAAAAAAATTTGGAACCAGACAAGGTTGTCCTCTGTCACCATTGCTATTCAACATAGTGCTGGAAGTTCTAGCCAATACAATTAGGCAAGACAAGGAACTGAAGGTCATCCAAATGGGAGCAGAGGTGGTCAAACTCTCCCTCTTTGCTGATGATATGATCTTATACTTAGAGAACCCCAAAGACTTAACCACAAGACTCTTGGAAGTCATCAAAGAATACAGTAATGTCTCAGAGTCTAAAAATCAATGTCCACAAGTCAGTTGCC
>CAUYRH010131204.1:0-21148 GCA_963574655.1 Perodicticus potto | reverse complement strand
AATGACGGCTGCAACCAAAAAAAAATGGCCGGGCGTTGTGGCGGGCGCCTGTAGTTCCAGCTACTTGGGAGGCAGAGGCAAGAGACTCGCTTGAGCCCAGGAATTGGAGGTTGCTGTGAGCTGTGATGCCACGGCACTCTACCCAGGGTGACAGCTTGAGGCTCTGGCTCAAAAAAAAAAAAAAGTTCATGGATAAGAAGACAATATTGGGCAGCGCCCAAAGGAGTAAGGTGCTGGCTCCATATACTGGAGGTGGTGGGTTCAAATCCAGCCCTGGTCAAAAAAACTGCAAAAAAAAAAAAGAAGAAAAAAAAGACACTATTGTTAGGATATCAACACTAACAGATTCGATGCAATCACTACCAAAAACTCTCAATACTGTTTTTTGCAGAAATAAAAATATTCATTTTAAAATCCATATGAAATTCAAGGAAACCCAAATAGCCAAAACAATCTTAAAAAAACAAACAAAAAAAGAATAAAGTTGAGTCTCACCTTCCTGATTTCAAGACTTGCTACCGACCTACAGTAAGCGTGACAGTATGGTGCTGGCATAAAGATAGGTGCACAGACCAGGGGGGCAGAGAGCCCAGGGACAAACCCTTGCAGCCATGGCTGAATCATTCTGATAAGGGGGACAAGACCATTTACTAGAGGAAAGGACAGTCTTCTCAACAACTAGTGGTTGGAAAAAGTGGATATCTACATGCTGAAGCATCACGTGGGACACTCACCTAACACCATAATGCAAAAATTAACTCGAAAATGGACAAAAGACGTAACTATAAAACTCTTAGAAGAAAACAGAGAAGAGCTTCATGACATTGGATTTGGCAATGATTCTTGACTATGACACCAAAAGCATAGGCAACAAAAGAAAAAACAGACAAACTGGACATCATCAAAATTTACAACTTTTGTACACCAAAGGATAATAGAAATAAAGTAAAAAGGCAACCCGCAAAATGGTAAAAAACAATCTGCAAATCATACGTCTGATAAGAGATTATATCCCTAATAGAGGGCTGGTAAAACTTAACAACAAAATACACACACAAAAAAAAACTGATCCAAAAATAGCCAAAGGATTTGAACAGGTACTTCTCCAAAGAAAGTATACAAATGGCCAATAAGTGTATGGAAAGATATTCAACACCACTAAGTTAGGGAAATGCAAATCAAAGTCACAATGAAATACTCTTTCACACCCAATAGGATAGTTAGTATAAAAAAAAAAAAAAGGAAATAACAAGTGCTGGCAAGGACATGGAAACGGCGGAACCCACAGGCATTGCTGATGGGAATTAGACAAGGTGCGGCTGCTGAGAAAAATGGTGTGGCAGTTCTTGACGATAGCAGAAATGGAAATACTGTATCCAGCAATTCCACTTCCAGAAATAACTGAAAGCAGTGACATCCACAGGTATTTGTATACTCACTGTCACAGAAATACTATTCACAATAGCCGAAATGTGGAAGCACACCCACATGTCCACTGACGGATGGACAAATGAAGTGGGAATTAACCATACAACGTTATTCAAACTTAAAAAGTAAGCAAATTCTACTACACGTTACAACATGGATGAACGAAACTTGAAGACATTATACTAAGTGAAATAAGCCAGTCACAAGAAGACGAATGCTGCGTCATTCCACTTACGTGAGGTACCTAGAGTCATCAAATTTAGAGACAGGACACGGCTGGTTGACAGGGGCTAGGGGAGGGGTTAGCGTTCAGTGGGTCCAGAGTTTCAGTTTCACATTATCATAAACTTTCTGGCGATGGGTAATGGCTGCCCAGTAATGTGAACATACTTAATGCCACTGAACTGCACGCTTGAAAATGGTTAAAAAGGTAAATTTTAGGTGATGAATATTCTACCACAATTAAAAAAAAAAATGAAGAGGGTAGCACCTGTGGCTCAAAGGAGTAGGGTGCTGGCCCCATATGCCGGAGGTGGCGGGTTCAAACCCAGCCCTGGCCAAAAACTGCAAAAAAAAATAGCAATAATAATAAATAAATAAAAATTAATTAATAAAAAAAATAAAAAGGGTGGTGCCTGTGGCTCAAAGGAGTAGGGCAATGGCCCCATATGCCAGAGGTCGTGGGTTCAGACCCAGCTCCGGCCAAAAACTGCAAAAAAATAAATAAATAAATAAAAATAAAAATAAATTAAGAAAAAAGAAAGTACCATATTTAGTTATTTTCTCCCTGGGGAAACACAGAGTAGGTGGCAGGAGATTCCTTACCTTTATGTTCCACAATCTTTCTAAGCGCCTGGACAGAACCAAGGGGAATGGGGTAGGATGAAAGGGATCAAGGCAACATGTGAACAAGAGCACGGACTTCCCTAGGTCCCAGCCAGGGGTCCCTCCTGAGGTTCCTCCACCCTAACACTACTTTTAGGAACCCTTTATAACACGGCTCTTGCTCTTATACATAAATGTTTTTATAAAATTGAAGCCAAATGTCCAGAATTAGATCAAACAAAATCAATGACATTTTAAATCATTACATGTGCCAATTCCACCTGCTTTCCCTCCTGCCTGTTTTCCAAGCTTCCCTGGCCCACAGCACATGCAGTGAGGATTATGCCAGCAGGCTCTGCAGTGGTCAGGCCTGGGCCCTAATGCCAGCTCCACCACTTCTCAGGTGGCCAGCTGCAGGCATGCAATTTCAGCTCTCCCCATGCTACCTCTCCATCTGTACCACAGTGGCCAAGGCAGCAAGTTATTGGGTAGCTATGCCATCTCAGGGCACTCAGACCAGCCTGGCCTGGCTCACAGGACAAGCACAGCGGTGCCGTCCACCTTGCTGTGGGCTCTCTGCTCTGCCCATCTCTGCCTTCACCTGCTTTGGGATTCTGGGCTCTGCTTTGCATCCTACAGTGCCACAGCGGCACCCCCTGACCACATCTTATTCTGAGGAGTCGGCCCACACTCTTCCTGGGAGGGGTAAGGGGGAAGAGCCAGGTGCTGCCTGCTTTTCAGATGGCACGAAACCCAGAGACAGGCTTGTGCTGAGGCCTGGCCGTACCCCCACAGCCCGACACCTCCCACCCCACCAGCAAGGCCCAGTGCAGGACAAGCAGCTCCCACCTTGATAATGACGCGCTGGTCTGACTGGTCCTCCAGGATGCTGTCTGTGGGGTAGGACTCGATCTGCTGTCTGATGGCTGAGGCGATGGCTGGCACAAACGTCAGTGGGTTCAAATCCAGGTCGTCACAGAGGATTTCCGAAAACATCTCAGGGGTCATCAACTTCTCTGAAATCAGCACAGGAAGGGGCCGGCCGATGGACCAAAGGGCCTAATCTCAAGTGCTCAGGTCTGGCTGGCCCACCCCACCTCTTCCTTCTCTGCTAACCCTCCCTGGACGTAGGTGACGGGGGCTGAGGGTGGCCTTTGTGGACACTGGAAGGGGGAGAAGGAAACACAAGGTAAGTGTCGCTCAGCCCTCACCACAACACCTCCACCGTGCCCCTGGGGTGGTCAAGGCCCCAGGTGCTCCCTCACTCCAGCTGGGCGGGACAACTGATCACCCTAAACCTGAGCAATGAGGTGTTGGGGCAAAGGACACAAAGGCAATTGGAGTTCAACTCTGCCCTCCATGCCGGGCTGGAGGCACCCGTGATGGCAGAGATTAGCCCCACGCCAGGCTGTGAGTGAGACACGCTGGACAGAGATTGCTGGGCCTGTGACTGCAGCAGCAGCACCTCAACAAGGCGACAAGAGTGACAGTTCCTACAGATCCAGACCCTGGAACGTAACCACACACACGTGAGCTCCAGGGACCTCTGTGACCAGCCAGGTCCCACTCAGTCAGATGTTTTCTCCCTGCTCTGCACGACTCTCCTAACCCAAATCCCACTGTTAAGACACCTCGCTAACAAGCCTCAGACAGAGCCAGGACAGAATTCCCAGAGCAGACAGCGTGACTCCACCGGAGATTCAGGTCTGCTTAACAGACAAGTCCTGCTATTTCCTCCCTGCCTGAAAAGGGCCAGCCACTTCACAGCACACAGGGGAGCCCAGCCTCCTAGCCACAGCTCATTCAGCAAGCCCAGGGCTTTATTTTGGAGACTTCAGCAAAAGTGAGTACACTGCCTAGAGCAGCAGTCTCAACCTTTTTGGCAGCAGCGACTGGTTTCATGGAAGACAATTTTCCCCCGGACTGGGGGGATCTGACATGAGGTGGAGCTCAGGTAGTGATGCGAGCAATAGGAAAGGGCTGTAAAAACAGAGGAAGCTTCGCTTGCTCACCCATTCTTACCTCCTGTCATTCGGAGCAGTCTGTAGCCTGGAGGCTGCGGACCACAGGCCCAGATTACTTTTTGTATTCAGTTTTTTCCTTGTGCCCAGTTTCCCCCAATGGTAACATCTCACAAAACAACAGTGTAATCTCACAATTAGGAACCCAACATCGAGACACAGGTCAAGTCCATTACCACCAGGACCCTCCTGCTGGCCTTTTATAGCCACATGCACTTCCCTCCAACTCCCACCCCCTAAACCCTGGCAAACGCTAACCACCTCAATCAATCTGTAATTCCAGCATTTCAAGAATGTGACCTAAATGGAACCACACGGTACGTAACTGTTTGGGATTAGCCTTCTTCACTCAGCAAAATCTTCCAGAGATTCATTCGGTTGTTACTTTCTTTCTATTGCCAAGTGGCATTCCATGATTCCATGGTATGGCATGCATGGTTCAACTATTCACCACCAAAGGATGTCAAGTTCATTTCCAGTTTCTGGCTAATGCTGCTAGGAACACCCATGTGTAGGCTTCTGTAGAAATGTTTTCATTTCTCTGGAATAAATGCCCAGGAGTGCAGCTGCAGGTTTTTATTTATTTACCTCAAACTCTTAGGCTCAAGTGATCCTCCTGCCTTAGCCTCCCCAGTAGCTGGGACTACAGGTGCCTACCACAATGCCTAATTTTTTTTTTTATTTTTATAGATGGGGTCTTGCTTTTGCTCAGGCTGGTCTTGAAATCCTGAGCTCAAGCAATCCACCCACCTCGGCCTCCCAGAGTGCTAGGATTTTAAGTGTGAACCACTGCACCCAGCCAATATAATGTAGCTGTAATTTGAGTTTCCTATTAGCTAATAATGTGGAATATCTTTTCAATGTTTATTCGCCATTGGTATATCTTCTTCAATGAAATGTGAAATGTCACTTCATGCCTCTAACCCACATTTTATTTGGATTGTCTGCTTTTTTACTACTGGTTTTTTAAAAGTTCTTTTTACATAGTCTAGATCCTAACCTTTTACTGGATATGTGATTTCCAAATATTTTCCTCTCACCCTGCAGCTTGTCTTTTCACCCTTTTAACAGTGTCTGTTACTGAGCAGTTTTTAATATTGATGAACTTCAATATTTTACTATTTTCTACTGTGGGTTCTGTTTTTGATGTCGGAGAACTCTTCTTCGTCTAGCCTTAACTCCCCCCAATTTTCTCCTTTCCCTGAAAAGTTTTTATAGCTTTATGTTTCTTCTTCTTTTTTTTTTTGAGACAGGGTCTTGTTCTGTCACCCTCGCACAGAGTGCAGTGGCGTCATCATAGCTCACTGTAGCCTCATACTCCTGGGCTCCTTAGCCTCCTGTCTTAGCCTCTGAACTACAGGTGTGGATAAATTTTCTGTTTTTTGTAGAGATGGAATCTTGCTCTTGCTCAGGCTGGTTTTGAATTCCTGGCCTCAAGCAATCCTCCTGCCTCAGCCTCCCAGTGCTAGAAAGTGATAGGATTGTAGGCGTGAGCCATCGTGCCCGACCTCTAGTTCTATGTTTCATATTTAAGTTTATGATGCACTTTGAGTAAATTTTTAGGTCAAGGCTCACTTATTTGCTTATGGATGTCCAATTGCTCAGCACTATTTTGTTTAAAGGGCTCTATTTCCTCCACTGAATTGAGTTTGTACCTTTGTAAAAAAAAAATCAGGAGGTCCTATCTGTGTGGGTCTGTTTCTTGATTTTTCAATTCTGTTCCAATGATACATGTGCTCAGTGCACAGCCTTGAATCCCTGGCCTCAAGCAAGGCCCCCAACTCAGCCTCCAAAGCAGCTAGGACTACAGGTGCACGTCACCACATTCAGCTCATTTTTCTGTATCTTTTGTAGAGAGAAGGTCTCACTGTATCACTCAGCCCAGTCTGGAACTCTTGGCCTCCCAGAGTGCTGGGATCACAGGTGTGAGCCTGGCTTTATTTAGATCTTCTTTAGTAACTTCCATCAAGCTTTGTAGGTTTGGGTGTGTGAGTCTTGTACATGGTGTGTTGGATTTAGACCTAAAATGCTTTTTAATTGAGTGATTGTAAATAGTGTTTTTAATTTCTGCATTTGAGTTTAGTGTGCCGTGGCGTCACAGCTCACAGCAACCTCCATCTCCTGGGCTTAAGCGATTCTCTTGCGTCAGCCTCCCAAGTAGCTGGGACTACAGGCGTCCACCACAATGCCGGGCTATTTTGTTGTTGCAGTTGACTGGTTGGCCCGGGCCAGGTTGAAACCCCCCTCCCTGGGTGTATGTGGCTGGCACTATAGCCACTGTGCTATGGGCACTGAGCCCCCTTGGGGTTTTCTACACAGAGAACCATATCACTTGCAAATAGGATTTTATTTCTTCCTTTTCAGTCTATATGGTCTTTTGTTTCCTTTCCTTTTTCTTCTTTTTGAGACAGAGTTTCACTTTGTCACTTTTGGTATAGTGCCTTGACTCTCAGCAGTCTCAGACTCTTGGGTTCAAGTTATTCTCTTGTCTCAGCCTCCTGAGTAGCTGGGACCACAAGCACCTGCCACAACGTCCGGCTAGTTTTAGAGATGAGGTCTCGCTGTTGCTCAGGCTGGTCTTGAATCCTGAGCTCAAGCAATCCACCTGCCTCGGCCTTCCAGAGTGCTGGGATTACAGGCCTGAGCCACAATGCCAGGCCTTTTGCTTCCTTTTCTTGTTTTACTGCACTAGCTAGAACTTCCAATATTATGTTGAATAAGAATGGTGGCAGCAGACATCTTTGCCTTGTTTCCTATCTTTGGGAGAAAGCACTCTGCCTTTCACTATTAAATAAAACATGTTAGCTACTACAGGTTTTTTTTTTTTTTTTTAAATAAATGCTCTTTACCACATGGAGGCTATTTCCCACTATCTCTATTTTTCTGAGAGTTTTTACCATCAGGTTTTGAAGATTATGCTATAGTTCTTCTTTAGTCTATTAATATGGTAAATTGTATCAATTGAGCTTCAAACATTAAACCAGTCTTGCATTCCTACAATAAACCCCATTTGACCATGAAGTATAATTCTCTTTATATTAATATTGCTGAACTCTTATTTGTTAGTATTTTGCATCGACATTCATAAGGGATATTGGTCTGTATTTTTTTTTTTTTTTTTGGTACTTGGTCTTTCGGTTTGGTGTCAAAGTAATACCAGCTTTGTGAAATGGTTTGGAAAATGCTCCCTCCTCTTCTATTTTCTGGAAAAGATTATATAAGACTGCTGTTAATGTATTTTTAAATGTTCAGATGTTCAGCAGAATGCTCCAGTGAAATCATATGGGCTTGGAAATTTCTTTCTCGGGAGTTTTAAGTTGCAAATTCTACTTCCTTAATATTTACAGGGCAATTCAAATCATCTATTTGATGCTGGGCGAGCTGCCCGAGTCTGTGTATTCTATCTCAGGTAAGCAGTAAGCAGTGTGTGGGTGTGGAGTCAGTTCATAGACTCCCTTCCTTTTGATAATTGTAGGGTCTATAATGATATCCCATTTTATCCTTGATAATAGTAATTTATGTTTCTCTCCTTTGTCCTTTTTTTTTTTTTTTTTTGAGACAGAGCCTCAAGCTGTCACCCTGGGTAGAGTGCTGTGGCATCACAGCTCACAGCAACCTCCTACTCCTGGGCTTAGGTGATTCCCTTGCCTCAGCCTCCCGAGTAGCTGGGACTACAGGCGCCCACCACAATGCCCGGCCATTTTACTTTGTTGTTGCAGTTTGGCCGGGGTCGGGTTTGAACCCGCCACCCTCGGTATATGGGGCCGGCGCCCTGCCCACTGAGCACAGGTGCTGCCCTAGTTCAGTCATTTTTAAAAAATCCATTCTGCCAGTCTCTGTCTTTTAATTAGTAGTTATTAGCACATTAGGGCTTAAGTCTGCCATCTTATTTTTATTTTGTTTTTTTCTGTTTTCTTTATCCTGTCTTCCTTTTGGTTACTTGAACATTTTTTAAAATTCCATTTTTTATTTTTGAGAGTATCTCTTTATATAGCATTTTTTAGTGGTTCTCTACATGTTACTATATACATACACACACATATATAAAATAACTTATTAGTCTACTGGTTTATTTTACCAATTCAAGTGAACGGAAGAAACCTTATCACATTTTAATATCCCTTTACCCTTCCTTACCTTACATAATTGGCTTAAATCTTTCTTCTACATACATTTAGAACCACATCAGACAGTGTTATAACTTTCTTTTTTGAGACAGAGCCTCAAGCTGTCGCCCTGAGTAGAGTGCCGTGGCATCACAGCTCACAGCAACCTCCAACTCCTGGGCTCAAGCGATTCTCCTGCCTCCGCCTCCCAAGTAGCTGGGACTACAGGCGCCCGCCATGACGCCTGGCCACCTTTTGGTTGCCCCTGTCATTGTAGTCTGGCGGGCCCAGGCTGGATTCAAACCCGCCAGCTCAGGTGCCCCAGCCACTTGAGCCACAGGCACCAAGCCAGTGTTATAACTTTTGTCTTAACTGTCAGACATAATTTGGAAAACCCCAGAAGAGAAGGAAAGCCTATTTTCTGGGTCCACAGTTTGGCTTATCATGTTTCCCTCCTTCCTGATATTCCAAAGCTCCTTCTCTTATCATTTCCCTTCTTTTAGTCATCTTTTAAAGTAAGTCTGCAAGTGATGGTTTTCTTTCACCTGAGAATGTCTTGATTCCCTCTCTCTTTTCACTGGGTATAAGAGTCTGGGCTAATAGTTATTCACGTTCAGTACCTGAAAAAGACCATGCCTCCAGCCTCAGCCTCAGCAAGACCTTGTCTCTAAAACCAGCCAGGCGTTCTGCCGGGTGCCTGTAGTCCCAGCTACTTGGGAGGCTGAGGCAAGAGAATTGCTTAAGCCCAAGAGTTAGAGTTGCTGTGAGCTGTGATGTCACAGCACTCTACTGAGGGTGACAAAGTGAGACTCTGTCTCAAGAAAAAAAAAGATCATGCCACTTCCTCTGGCCTCCATGGCTTCTGTTGAGAAATCCACTGTCACTCTAACCGTCTTCCCCTTATAGGTAAGTTGTTTTACTTCAGAAGCAGCAATTCAAAGAAGCTATACTTCAAGACCTTTTCAGAGAAGATATCCTTGAACTCATCGCAAACTGATGCCTACTAAAAGCCTGTTTGAGAAAAGTCCCGACTACAAAGGATAGCCTGATGAACACCTAGTTCATTCATGCTATTCATGTAATCTATTTCACATTTTAAAATTCCATTGTGGGCTGGATGCCGGTAGCTCAGTGGTTAGAGTGCCAGCCCCCAAACATGGGTGCGGGCCTGCTTAATAACAAAAAAAAAAAAAAAAGAAAGAAAGAAAGAAAAAAAATTCTGGGGAAGCGCCAGGACAATGGGGACCTGGGACAACGAATATGACTACCTATTCAAAGTGGTGCTCATTGGGGACTCAGGCGAGGGCAAGAGCAACCTCCTGTCGCGCTTTACCAGCAACGAGTTCAACCTGGAGAGCAAGAGCACCACTGGAGTGGAGTTCGCCACCCGCAGCATCCAGGTGGACAGCAAGGCCATCAAGGCCCAGATCTGAGATACAGCCAGCCAGGAGTGTTACCACGCCATCAACTCTGCGTACTACCACGGGGCTGTGGGTGCCCTGCTGACATCGCCAAACACCTGACCTATGAGAAGGTGGAGCGCTGGCTGAAGGAGCTTCAGGAAAATGCTGACAGCAACATTGTCATCATGCTGGTGGGCAACAAGAGTGCCACCTGCAAGCTGTGCCTAACGACGAGGCCCGCTCCTTTGCAGAAAAGAACAACTTGTCCTTCATTGAGACTTCAGCTTTGGATTCCACCAACAGAGAAGTATTCAAGAACATCCTCACAGAGATCTACCGAATTGTGTCCCAAAAGCAGATTGCCAACCGTGCAGCCCACGACGAGTCCCCTGGCAACAATGTGGTGGACATCAGCGTGCCACCTACCACCGACGGACAGAAAGCCAACAAGCTGCAGTGCTGCCAGAATCTGTGACCACCTCAGCCTCCGCCCAGCGTATGTGCACGTCCTCGGCCTGCCCCCACCATGCTGTCCTCCCAGCCCCTCCCCCTTGTCCCTCTGTGACCAGCTCGCTCCCGCCCTCTCAGTGAGCGCCACACGGCCGGCTGGGGCCCAGGAAGAGCAGGAGTCAGTGGCACCTCCTATCCTGCGTGGGGAAGCTAGAAGCCCTGGCTTGCTGTGCCCACTCAACTCGGGTCCCCGCAGACATCTTGCCAGGCTGGGAGGGCAGCGAGATGGACAAGCCCAGTTAGAGGCAAGGAGGACGGGCAGATGAGGCTGCTTCTCCTGTTTTCCTCGGCAGACTCCAAGGAACGATTGCCTTCCTCCCTCTCTGGCCAGCTGGCCATCCCTACCCAGAATCCCGCTCAGAGCTGAAGGCGGAAGAGCCAGGCAGCTGGGGCCGGCGCAGGCGGACTTAGTTCTTGGCTACTGGCTGCCCGCTCCTCGGCGCACAGGCCTCCCACCTCTGTGCATGCGACCCCAGCCCCGCCCGTAGATTGTCGCTGGGAGAAGCCAGGCCCTGTCTTGCCCTCTTGCACGCAGCGCGCCCCTTCAGCCCTCTCCACCCCCACTCCTCTGTCTTGTCTCCCCGTCTGATCTGGAACCTGTTTGCCAGTGACGCAATATCTCCGTGCTTTGTATATACAACTGCTCTTGTAGCCTTTGGTTTTGTTATTGTAGAGAAACAGATTCTTTATACACTTTGTAAGATTTACGCCAAACCCTAGCTCTTGATCTCTTATTCTCCCTGTGGTCCCTGCACTGTTTTGTCCCATGCCTCATTTCTCTGGTCCATTACTAAAATGTATAATCTGACTTCCTGTACAGAAAAAAAAAAAAAAAATTCTGTTGTGATACTCTCACACCCCTGGGCAGCACCTGTGGCTCAGTGGGTAGGGTGCTGGCCCCATATATGGAGGGTGGCGGGTTCAAACCTGGCCCCAGGCAAACTGCAATAAAAAAATAGCCAGACCTTGTGGTGGGCGCCTGTAGTCCCAGCTACTCAGGAGGCTGAGGCAAGAGAATCTCCTAAGCCCAAGAGCTGGAGGTTGCTGTGAACTGTGACACCATGACACTGTACTGAGGGCGATAAAGTGAGACTCTGTCTCTACCAAAAAAAAGACTCTCACACCCACCTTTAAAATTATTTGAAATTTCAAAGTAAGGCTGGGCATGCTGGCTCATGCCTGCAATCCCAGCACTTGGGAGACCGAGGCAGGTGGATTGCCTGAGCTCATGGGTTCAAGACCAGCCTGAGCATGACTGAGATCCCATCTCTAAAAAATAGCTGGGCTTAAGCCCAAGAGTTGGAGGTTGCTGTGAACTGTGGCACCACGGCACTCTACCGAGGGCAACAAAGTGAGACTCTGCCTCAAAAAATATATATATAATAAATAAATAAAGTGAAATTTCAAAAAATATATATATAAAATAAATAAATAAAACAAAATTTCAATGCCTAAACACAGGAAATCAGAAGCAATTTTGGCATGGCCTCCTAACCACCACTTAAGAATCATGGCTCTTACACATGCTAAATACCACCCAGGGCTGAGGAAGAGTTTGCACAACAGCACTATTTGGTTCTCTACATGTTTTCACTAAATAATATTTAGTGGGAATCGTATTTTACATGAGGACTCTCATGAAGAACGCGAGTAGGTGAAACTCACAGTAGAGTTCATGGACCACACTGGTCTTCATCACATCACACTGTGTCCTCTTTATGAAGGCTGTGGAGAAAGGTTCTTTCTGCTTTAAGTACTCTATGAGACTGTGCTTCTTCGGAGCCACAGGCTGCTGCTAATTTTTTTTTTCCTGAGATAGTCTTATTCTGTCACCCAGGTTAGGGTGCCATGGCCTTAGCCTAACTCACAGTAACCTCACACTCCTGGGCTCAAGTGAGCCTCCTGCCTCAGCCTCCCAAGTAGTTGGGACTGCAGGCACTACTATCACACCTGATTAGTTTTTCTATTGCTGATAGAGACAAGGTCTTGCTTTGCTCCGGCTGGTCTCAAAACTCCTGACCTCAAGTGATCCTCCTGCCTCAGCCTCCCAGAGTACTAGGATTGTAGGTGTGAGCCACCAAGCCCCACCTAGGCTGCTGCTAATGTTGACCACACAGAAAACTGTGGAATCAATTTTCATGCCTCACTCTGCTTTGAGACCCGTGCCCAACTCCCAGCAACGATACTCGCTGAAATCTGAGTATGCACCAGGCAAGACGCTGAAACTTCTTAAAGCCAATTCATTTTCTCCTTTATCCAGTTTTTCCTAACTACTTCTTTTTCATTTGCTTTAGTCTTTTGTACCCAATGTCCTTATACAAGCTGTCTTACATCTCTTTTGGAACATGGTGGGGGTATAAACAAATAAGGAACTTTCCATGTGCCACTGAAAGAAAAGTAACATGTATTCCTGTACTGATTCCATTTGAACAACTAGCCAGGTTCTAAGCTAAGTTCTTTTTTTTTTTTGAGACAGAGCCTCAAGCTGTCACCCTGGATAGAGTGCTGTGGCATCACAGCTCACAGCAACCTTCAATTCCTGGGCCCAAGCGAGTCTCTTGCTCCTGACTCCCAAGTCGCTGGGACTACAGGCGCCCGCCACAACACCAGGCCATTTTTTGGTTACAGCTGTCATCATTGTTTGGCGGGCCCGGGCTGGATTCGAACCCGCCAGCTCAGGTGTACGTGGCTGGCACCTTAGCCTGTTGAGCCACAGGCGCCGAGCCTAAGCTAAGTTCTTAAAGAAAAGCAGCAATAAAAAATAAACTCCCTGGGTGGCACCTGTGGCTCAGTGAGTAAGGCACCGGCCCCATATACCGAGGGTGGTGGGTTCAAACCTGTTCCCAGCCAAACTGCAACAAAAAATAGCCAGGCGCTGTGGTGGGTGCCTGTAGTCCCAGCTACTCGGGAGGCTGAGGCAAGAGAATTGCCTGGGCCCAGGAGCTGGAGGTTGCTGTGAGCTGTGAAGCCATGGCACTCTACTGAGGGCGACAAAGTGAGACTCTGTCTCTAAAAAATAAATAAATAAATAAATAAATAAATAAATAAATAAATAACCTCCTTGACCTCAAAGGGTGAAATGGAGAGGGAGAGAGAGGAATTAACAAGTAATTATGAAAACCACGATGTTAGCCAGCTAAGTGGGGAAGTCAGCATGGACCACAGGCAGGACGCAGCACTGGTGTGGTCTGATACCTGTGGCTATCCCATCCACTGGTGTCATCTGATACCTGTGGCATCCTGTCCTCCTGCTGGGGCATCACCAGCAAACTGTACCTGCCCCATATACTCAATACAACCTCCTGGAGCTTCTCAACAGCATCCTCCCCTCAACCAATGTCCCCTCTAACAGGCTAAACTGTGGGCCCTGGAGGGCAGGCACTTGGCTCTCAGACCTCATTCCCAGGGCTGGACAGAGGCCAGTGCCTGGGGATGACCAAAGGAAGCCATCTAATCCTTCCAGAAAGCTCAAGGCAACCACGTATCCACGACCACTCACTCTCTCCCTCAAGAAATCTCTGAGAGAAAATGCTACAAGCAAATACGTTATTAGCCATGAGGACGAGACATCCATAGTAGGGAGAATTTTAGCAACCCAATAGATAACCTGCACCTTTTATGAATATTAAAGAAACCATGAAGATACTTATAAGTAAAGAAAAATAAAGTAAAAGGATACTTGCACTATAATGACAACTGTGTTAAAAATGTTTCCATGTGGAAATAACTATGAAGAAAAAGGTAGAATTTGAAGTCATTATTAAGGTGGAGACTCTGGTGATTGCAAAGTTTTGTGTATTTACAAATGATAACGTGGGTATAGGGACAGGCACCTGTTGTCCCAGCTACTCAGACTGAGATATGAGGTTGCTTGAGGTCATCAGTTTGAGACCAGCCTAAAGCCACACAGCAAGACCTCATCTCTTTTTAAGATAAAATAGACTCGTCGGGAGGCTGAGGCAAGAGAATCACCTAAGCCCAGGAGTTGGAGGTTGCTGTGAGCTGTGTGATGCCACAGCACTCTACCGAGGGCGATAAAGTGAGACTCTGTCTCTACAAAAAAAAGAAAGAGAATCGCTTAAGCCCAGGAATTGGAGGTTACTGTGAGCTGTGATGTCACTGCACTCTACTCAGGGCGAAAGCTTGAGCCTCTGTCTCAAATAAATAAATAAATAAATATAAAATAATATAAAAATGATATTCACTGTTTTATCTGAATATAAATAATATGTTCATTATAAAAATTCAGTCATACTTAAGGAAAAAATAAAGAAGAAAACAAACACACGCATAACACACACAGGCACAACCCTCCCTCCAGAGGGAATGAGCACACAGAACCGTTCGGGCCATGTGCCTCCTGCATGGAGAGAGCTGCACCAGGGCTCAGGCCCGGAAAGCACCTGACAACCCAGGACCTGACTCGGGACTTACAGAGTGAGGACATCCAAAGGCAAGACCCGTGAGGGCGAGGGCAGAACATGACGTGAGTGCCCACTCACACTGTCACAAATCAGGGGCAGGGTGGCAGATGGGCTGGGCGGCTGAACCAAGTCTGAGCAGCAGCAGCATCTTCACCTGAGCTACGTGGACTGGTGTCCTGCCATGTCAGGCCCCGTGGGCACCCCCAACCTCACAGGGAAGGAAGAAGCCTGAAGCTCACATATGCAGCCCACAGGGAACAGCAGCAGGAGGAACGAACCCAGTGTCTGCACTTCCAAAACCATGACTCAGTGCGCTGAACGTCAGCTGGCAGGGAAGGGGATCACTAACACATAATGCCTTGAGGGAGAGGATGGCTGGGCCCAGCAGAGCCTCGTACCATTCATGTTCCAGGTGAAGGCGTCCCGCAGCTTCTGCCCATCAATTTCCATGTCCAGCCGGATGGGGACTAGCACCTCGGGTTGGGACGCGTTCTCATGGATCACAGCTGGGTCATGGTCATCAAAGCTAAAAGCGAAAGGGCAACAATAGTCGGCAAGGGCACCAGCACCCAGGGATCTAGGTTTTTGGCCTCTCTTTCTGCACCACGAGTTACTGTCAACCTGGCTAGGGGGAAAGGCCACTTGTCAGCCAACATCTGAGGCAGCACAGACCAAGCCAGCAGAACCACAGTTTAACAGGGGCTGGGGGGGTTGTAAATGCCAAGCACCAAATGGGCAGAATGGTAAGTCTCACAGACACATGGGGAGTGGACAGGACGCTGTTGATCCAGGCAGCGCTGGGACAAGACCTAGACATACTGCAAAAGGAGGGTCACATCTGAGAGTAGAGGACTTTCAGAAAAAGCCACGGGAAAGGAAAAAGGCATTTCCAGAAGAGGAAACATTCCAGCAAAGGCCTGGAGGCAAGAGAATGAGGGAACCGCTGGAGGAGCAGCAACAGACCGCCGGGGGTGGGATGCAGCGTCCACCAGGCGCAGTCTCAGGGGACACTGCTCTCCTCAGGCCACGGAACCCGGCCTCAGCCCTGAGGGAGCGCCACAAGGACCCTGAGCAAGGGAACTGAGTACCTGGAGAAGACAAAAGAGGGAAGAGATGGGCAGGCAGGTCAGGGAGAGAGGCAGATGACTGACAAGGAGGGAGGCACGCCAGGTGGGAGTGTGGACAGGGACGGGGCAGGAGTGGCCATTTTAAACGGGGAAGTGACACTCAAATAGGGATGGGAGGAGGGTAGAAAGGAGGGAAGAAAAAGAGAGAGAAGAAAAAGAGGAGGGAGGCAAAGCATGGAAGGAGGAAAGGATAAAAAGAAAGGCAAACAGGAAGGACGGGGTGAGCCTCAGAGACACTGGCGGGAAGCCAACCTCAGCGGGGCCTACAGGGCAGGGCTCTGGCAGCCCAGAGTATCAAGGAGGCTTATGTGGCTGCGGCAGAGGTAGTGAAGCTGAGAATGGCAGTGGTGGTGGCACCAGCTTCCACTCTGAGTGTGATGGGGAGTCTAAAGGATTCTGTGAGGAGGAGTGACTTGATCTGTCTGGAACAAAGAGCCTGTGTCAGGTGCAAAGCTGAGGATGTGGTGGGGAGGCCAAGCAGGGGCTGCTGCAAACATTCGGTGAGGGCGGCAGGGAGCTGGCTGAGGCCACCTCAAGTAGGAATGCACTGAGACTGGACTTGTGGTACGAGAAGGAAGGAGCTGAGCAAGCAGCCTGAGCAAGGGGAGGGCTGGATCACCAGGCTGAGATGGAGCAGTCTGCAGGCAGCACGCAGCTGAGGATGTGAGGGTGGCCAGGGAGGTCTGCACCACAGAGGTAAACATGGGGTGGGAGCTGGAAAACAGCCCCAAAAGACAACTATGTCCTAATCCCTGAAACTCATGACTCTCACCTCATATGGCCAAAGGAAGGGACTCTGCAAATGAGATCAAGTGAAGGACCCTGAGGGATTATCTGGGTGATCCCTAAATTACATCACAAGTGTCCTTCTAAGAGAGAGACAGAGGGAGAGATTTCACACACAGAGAGACCCCACGACCACGAAGGCAAAGACTGGAGGGACGCAGACACATGCCAAGGAATGTGGCAGCCCCCAGAGCTGGAAGAGGCAAGGACCAGATGGCCCCTGGAGCCTTGGAAGGGAGCACAGCCCTGCCCACACCTGACTTCAGCCCAGTCAAACTGATTCTATACTCCTGGCATCCAGAATGGAAAGAAGAAATCTGTGCTGCCTCAAACCACCCAGGGTGGAGGGTTTCTCCAGTAGTCAAAGGGAGCAGCCGCAGCGGGAGGCCTGTGCACGGCATGGGAGCCACCAGACTGGCTGGGCTTGCTCTGAGAAAACGAGGGCGAGAAGGGACCAAGGTCTTCACCCGCAAGGACATGGCTTGGGGTGCTGGAGAAGTGAGGGGGACACTGCAAGACGACAGCAGGCAGTGTCAGGGAGGCTGCGAGAGCCAGAGATGACAGCCAGGAGCCAGGGGAAAGACAGTTCCAGGAGGAGGAGAAGGCAGCAGAACTAGAGGCATCACGAGGTCCCAGCAGAGTGATTTTCTGGAGAGGAGAAGACTAAGGCGTGTAGGCCGGCCACAGTGGAAACCCGCAGAGGGTGAGGGCAACAGCAGGCCTCACCACAGGGGGAAGGTCCTCTTCTTGTCCCGGCCCATGCGGTTCCTGTTGATGGTCGTGGAACATGGCACCGCGTCCAGGTGGTGGGAGCTGTTGGGCAGAGTGGGCACCCACTGGCTATTCCTCTTGGCCTTCTGTTCTCTGGAAAGACAGAGGAAAAGCCCCCCTCGTCATCATAGGAGTCCAATCCTGCCCACCAGGCATTGGTTCATGTTTGGAGGACGCCTACTGCTGGGCTCCAGGCCCCAGCAGGAGTCTGTGCAGCCCTGAGCTGCAGGGCTCTCGGGTGAGGGCGAAGGGGATGCCAGACACAACCTAGAACATGAGTGGGTGCTCGCCCACCGCCATGGTGTACTCCCCAGCAAGTACATTCCTGATGCAGGGGAGGGGAACCAAAGGGGACTTCCCAGGGGAGCAGACTCAGGAGCGCAGCCTTGAACACCACGCTGGGATTCACCAGGGGGCAGACTCTGGCAGCAGCAGGGAGGAGCCCGCAGGGAAGGGGCTGAGGCTGGAGACAGAATCCCACTCTCAGGGTCTCACGTGCTCCACAACACAGTGACTCTACCTGGCAGGTGGGTGGGAGTCCTCAGGGATTTGGAGAGAGACAAGTAATCAGACTGTGACTATAGATGAATGGGCCATCCTGAGATGGAAAAGGCAAAGCTTGTCCTCCAAGCTTCCAACGCAGTAGAGATGAGGAGGTGGGTTGATAAACACCTTCCAGAAGGTGGCACCCAAAGGGATTTAAATCAATAGTCCATGTTCTATAAAGGGCTCGCCCTTTTCTCCAAATTCCATGTTGCTTTTACTACTAGGAAAATACTAAAAGCCACTGTAATCTAAGGCTCCCAGGCTGGGTTAGCCCGACCGAGCCCTCAGGTACCCACTGTGCTCTGCATGCTCCAACTTCCCTGCGGTGCTGTCCCTCCCCTGTGCAGCCCTGACCCCTGCATGATGGCTTCCTGCAACACAGTGAAGACAAGCGGTGATGAATGCCGGGCAGCACCCTCTAAGGGACCTGGGGAGCCACCACGCGGGCCCTTCTCCTTTCCATGGGGGCGGGGAGGGCAAGACCTTCCTGGACCCTGAGCCTTTAACTCTTTTCTCTTCTAAAGCAGGGGCCACTTACACCTCAGATGCTGAGGCCTGGGATCACACCGGACACCTGGGAAAATGGGGAAGGTGGATGGAACCAATTTGGGCAGAGACTTAGAGCTGGGACCCCACACCAGGGTCCCCATTATAGTCCATTTGGCCTGTGGTTCTTAAACCTGATCACACAGACTCACTGAGAGTAAAATTGTAAGTAGCAAACTCCTGAGTCCCACCCAAATCAAAGGACACTCTAGCTCTGGGTTAGGGCCTAGGAGTAAGATTCTTTTCAACTTCTGTGGCTGCCTTCCATGCAGCTGGGCCTGCATTTAGAAACCAAGGATCCCATCCACCTCCTCCTTTCTGAGCCTGAGCTGAGCCCCGCCCTCACCCTTGCCCCGGCCCCAAATCCTGCCCTAGCTCAGTAGCAGCCTCGCAGTGACGGTGAGTAACACACAGCCACGCACAGAATCCGAGTCACAACATTCCACCTTCTTCTACCAAATCCCGACCTGGCAACAGAAGGGGAGGATGCCAGTCATCCCCCTGTCAGGCTGACTAAGCAGTGTGGGGCCAGCCAACGCATCCCTCACACCCCGCCAACCCCCTTCCCACATGCACCCAACCTCTAGGATAATGCAGTTGATGCTCTCAGCTGTTCCTCATGTGACATGATCATCAAGAAACTGTTTACTGCCCCATAAAAGATTCCCAGCTGACGTGTGGAGACTTAAAAGTATCATCCATGTGTACATAATTTCCCACAGACACTTCCCTGGGAAGATTCAGCCATCCAATGTTCTTACCACATCCCTCAGATCCCTCAGGGGAAAAGAATCTGTAGAGCACAGCCTGACACTGCCGGGCTTAGGGGAATCATAAAAACAATCCAACTGCAAAGTCCAGAGAAAATCTGGAAGGAAGTGATTTTCCACAGCCACATCACTCTAGACAACAATCCTTCCTCCCGACTTTGTCCTCCCTGGGTTTCATGCAGAGACGCACACACCTCTCTAGAGCTGGAAGCTCAAGGTGAACAGGTGTAACCTTGTACTTTGCATGTCTCCCTCAAGAGAGCCCTGTCCCAGGCTGCTGCAGACTCTACTCATGTCTCCCTCAAGAGAGCCCTGACCAGGCTGCTTGCAGGACCTACTTCATTATAACACATTAGCAGCCAGGTGTGCCAGCTCACACCTGTGATCCTAGCACTCTGGCAGGCTAAGGCAGGAGGGTGGCTTGAGCTCAGGGGTTTGAGACCAGCCTAAGCAAGAGTGAGATGCTGAATGTCTTAACACAATAACTAAGAAAATGCCATGAAGGCTATGCTAACCAGTTTGATGAAAATATTTCAAATTGTACATAAAACCAGCACCTTGTACCCCAGGATTGCATTAATGTACATAGCCACGATTTAATAAAGAAAAAAAAAAAAGGAGTGAGGTGCCGCCTCTACTAAACCTAGAAAAACTAGCTGGGTGTGGCAACAGGAGCCTGTAATCCCAGCTACTAGCAGCCTGAGCAAGGGGAGGGCTGGATCACCAGGCAAGTGAGGCAAGAGGATTGCTTCAGCCCAAGAGTTTGAGGTTGCTGTGAGCTATGATGACATAACTCTCCAGCCTGGGTAACAGAGTGAGAGATTCTTTTTTTTTTTTTTTTTTTGAGACAGAGCCTCAAGCCGTCACCCTGGATAGAGTGCTGTGACATCACAGCTCACAGCAACCTCCAATTCCTGGGCTCAAGCGAGTCTCTTGCCTCCGCCTCCCAAGTAGCTGGGACTATAGGCGCCCGCCACAACACCCGGCCATTTTTTGGTTGCAGCCGTCATTGTTGTTTGGCTGGCCCGGGCTGGATTTGAACCCGCCAGCTCAGGTGTACGTGGCTGGCGCCTTAGCCCGCTGAGCCACAGGCGCCGAGCCAGAGTGAGAGATTCTTGACTCAAAAAAAAAATATTAAAGGGGCCAGGAGCGGTGACTCGTGCCTGTAATTCTAGCGCTCTGGAAGAACACAGTGGGCGGACTGCCTGAGCTCACAGGTTCAAGACCACCCTGAGCAAGAGTGCGATCCAGTCTCTAAAAATAGCCAGGCATTGTGGCAGGCGCTTGTAGTTCCAGCTTACTCGGGAGGCTGAGGCAAGAGAATTGCTTGAGCCCAAGAGTTTGAGGTTGTTGTGAGCTGTGATGCCATGGCACTGTACTGAGGGCAACAAAGTGAGACTCTGTCTCAAAATAATAATAACAATAATAAATAAATTATATATATATCAGCATTACATTCTAGCCCACCCAGCTGGCTGCACTGCCACTCACCTGGCCCCTCCCTATGGCTAGATACCCAAGCAGCTCCGTGTTCTCCCGTACTACTCACCACACCACAAGGAATCTCAGTACATACAGGGGCTTCACTGATTTATTTTGGTCTTTTAAGATATTTATTTGGAACAAACTCCCAGGAATGAAATTAATAGACCAGAGTAAAAAAAGATGTTTGATGTCGTAATGCTTCACAAAAAGAGCACACCTGACTACAGAGCTGGCCCCAGCATGCGTGAACATGCAACTCTGTCACACCTTCCCCAATTCTTTTTTTTGAGACAGAGCCTCAAGCTGTCACCCTGGATAGAGTGCTGTGACATCACAGCTCACAGCAACCTCCAATTCCTGGGCTCAAGTGAGTCTCCTGCCTCTGCCTCCCAAGTAGCTG
>CAUYRH010131203.1:0-12798 GCA_963574655.1 Perodicticus potto | reverse complement strand
TTTTTGAGACAGAGCCTCAAGCTGTCACCCTGGATAGAGTGCCGTGGCATCACAGCTCACAGCAACCTCCAATTCCTGGGCTCAAGTGAGTCTCCTGCCTCCGCCTCCCAAGTAGCTGGGACTACAGGTGCCCGCCACAACACCCGGCCATTTTTTGGTTGCAGCCATCGTTGTTTGGCAGGCCCAGGCTGGATTTGAACCCGCCAGCTCAGGTGTATGTGGCTGGCGCCTTAGCCCGTTGAGCCACAGGCGCCGAGCCTAGTTAGATGTATTTTAAAAAATTTCTAAGCCCGTGACTTTTTTTTTGAGACAGAGTCTTACTCTATCTCCCTGGGTAGATATAGTGCCATGGAGTCTTCATAGCTCACAGTAACTTCAAACTCAAACTCTTGGACTCAAGAGATCCTCAAGAGATTCCTGAGTAGCTGGGACTACAGGTTCCTGCCACAATGCCCAGCTAATTTTTCTATTTTTTAGAAAGATGGGATCTTGCTCTTGCTCAGGCTGGTCTTGAACTCCTGAGCTCAAGATATCCACACATCTTGGCCTCTCACAGTGCTAGTATTGCAGGCATGAGCCACTGTGCTTGCCCCATCAATCTTTTTGATTTTAGGTATTCTGGTGGGTATGAGTTTAAAGGTGTCTATCTCTAATTACTATTGAGATTAAGCAATTTTTCATATATTTATTTTATTTATTTATTTATTTTTGAGACAGAGTCTCAAGCTATTGCCATGGGTAGAGTGCCGTGGTGTCACAGCGCATAGTAACCTCAAATTCCTGGGCTTAAGTGATTCTCTTGCCTCAGGCTCCCAAGTAGCTGAGAGTACAGGCGCCCATGCAAGTGCCTGGCTATTTTTTGGTTGTAGTTGTCATTGTTGTTTTGGCAGCCCCGGGCTGGATTTGAACCCACCAGCTCCAGTGTATGTGGCTGGTGCTCTAGCTGCTGAGCTACAGGTGCCGAGCCTTTTCATGTATTTATTGAATATATTGGCCACATGCCTGTTTAAATCTCTTGCCCATTTTTCTATTGGGTTGCTGTCTTTTTCTTATTTTTTTTTTTTTTTGAGATATAGTCTCACTATGTCACCCTAGGTAGATTGCCATGGCATTACAGCTCACAGCAACCTCAAACTCTCGGGCTTAAGCGATTCTCTTGCCTTGGCCTCCCAAGCAGCTAGGACTACAGGTGTCCACCACAATACCCAGCTATTTTTTTTAGAGACAGAGTCTCATTTTGTTGCCCTTGGTTGAGTGCTGTGGCATCACAGCTCACAGCAACCTCCAGCTCTTTGGCTTAGATGATTCTTTTGCCTCAGCCTCCCTAGTACCTGGGACTACAGTCACCTGTCACGATGCCTGGCTATTTTTTTGTTGCAGTTTGGCCAGGGCCGGGTTTGAAGCCGTCACCCTCAGTATATGGGGCTGGTGCCCTGCGCACTGGGCCGCCCTTATTTTTTGTATTTTTTGTTGAGTTGTTGAGGTTGTCATCATTGTTGTTTAGCTGACCTGGGCTAGGTTCGAACCTGCCACCCTCAGTATATGGGGCCAGCACTCTACTCACTGAGCCCCAGGTGCTGCCCTAGTGTGTTAAACTATTATCAACTGAACTTGTTAATACCAATGGCATGTCAGGGGTGATAATGATAGTATTATTTCTTTCACCGCCAGCCTTGGTGTATGTGGCTGGTGCCCTACTCACTGAGCTATGGGTGCCGAGCCTTTCTTTTTGTATTTTTAATAGAGACAGGGTCTCAGTTTGCTTAGGCTGGTCACAAACTCCTAAGCTCAAGAGATTCACCTGCCTCAGCATCCCAGCATACTAGAATTACAGGAGTGATCTGCCATGACTGTCCAGTAGCGAATCTTTTAATTTACTTTCATTTATTTAGCTGATTGCTTCTATAAAACATAATACCTAATACTTAACATGACTCTCTATTCAAAGCCTGAGTTCTGTGCTCAGAATTTTAACAAATATTAACTCATGTTTATAGGATTCTGTAAGGTAGGTAGTGATAGGATTCTATCACTACTGGTAAGTAGTGATAAGATTCTATCACTACTGTTGCCTCTTAGCATAACAGATACAGAGTCTTGTTTGTTCAAGATGAAATGCCTAATGGGTAGCTGGGGTACGAATGCAACTAGCACGCTCCTGGTAACTGTGTTGTCAATCTAGGTGCTAAACTGTCTCCTAAAATGATTGTGTTCACAACATGCTGAGCTTTTGTAGCTAGTAGGCTTCTCTTCATGCATACTTTCATTCCACCAGTTGACTTATACTAAGAATCAGTTGTTTGTTTTTAAACTCTTCTTTGATAATTGGACTTGTAATGACACATTTTAACTAAACAAAGATAAACCAATAAATTATGAGTATAAAAAGAAAGTCGTTTCTATGAAAACTGAGTTGATGCCTTTCAATAGATTCCATAAAGGCAAGTAGCAAAAAAAAAGTGTTATCAAATTAGGTGTGGGCAAATACTGTGAAGTCTGGCAAACAGACAAAGAGTAAAAATTTTGGAGTTTTGCTCAGTTCTCAAGCATCTTCAAAATTTTTGTAGTACTGAAACAAATCCTGAAAATTATACAAGATATATTATAAATGTAGTTTAGCTGAAAAAGACTGTAACAAAAAGGACATTAGTGAATGGATATATCTTTATAGGTTTTAATTTCAAATAAATATTTAATGCATTCAGCCTTTTACATTGTTCTGCTTTAAACTCCCCTTCCAGTCTCTCTTACCTTTTCTCCTCCATGAGAGGGACCCACTTCCAACTCTCTTTGGAAGTGTTCTAAATTTTCTCTGCATTCTTCTTAATACAATCACTCTTTGTTACCCTGAAAACAAAACAAACTCTCCTCTCCCGTCCCCCCATAGTGGACCAAGTACTGGTCCCATCCTTTTTGGAAGAAAGCCTTCTACTGTGGTCAGCCAATGGTTTTGGCATCATTTACTGAACCAATATTCTTTACTTATTAGAAAGTCCATTCTTATCATCCCCTAGATTCTTATATGTACTGCAGGTTCTTTCTAGGCTGTCTATCCACTCTCATTGTTATATTTGTTAGAGCTTGCTTTTTTTTTTTCCCACCCTATTGGACCCCTCAAGGAAGGAGAGGCCACTGTAAGGCCAACCTGACATCCTGAGGAGAACTTTTCTCTCTCTCCACATTATGAAAGTAACACAAGTGAGGACTAGTGTAACCATGTAGAGCTGGGATAGATCTTGCTTTAAGTGTTTAATATGGGATACTTTCTTTTTATCCACGTTTCTTGGTTATTCCCCCTTACTAATTTTCACATACATATACTATTTTTGAGGTTTATTATAAATATATATTTTTTGAGAATATTTTTATCAATTTGAAAGATTCTAGCAAAGAAGGAATGCTAAGTTTAATATTACAATTTTCAAATGAGACAAGATTAAGGAACTCTGATATCAGCCAGGGTTAGAAACATCAAGAGATACCATACATGATGGTGGTGCACTGAGCTTTCTGTGCTCTCTGAATAAGACTGAATGCACCAATAATGACACAAGTAAGGAACTACTGTAGATTAGAACACATTACAAAGAACTGTCTATGAGGACACAGTCCATGGAGGTTGGGAGGGGAGCTTGATTTGCAGAGGTTCAGGCAAGGGGCGACATTTCTTCTGGCTCATCTTTATGAGAGGAGCTTGCTCACCTGCTCCCTAAACACCTGCTTCACCTGTTTGTTCCTCAGGGTGTAGATGAAGGGGTTGAGCACTGGGGTCACCACTGTGTTGAGCAATGCCACCACCTTGCTCCTGTCCTCCCGCTGACCACCCTTGCCTGATCGGACATACATGAAGATGCAGCTGCCATAGAAAAGAGACACGACAATGATGTGGGAGGAGCAGGCCGAGAAGGCTTTCTGCCTCTCCTTGGCTGAGGGGATGTGCAGAACGGTGTGGAGGATGTGGCCATAGCAGGTGGCTGTCACAGACAGAGTGCCCAGTAAGCTGAAGTTGGCTATGACAAAACCCAGAAGCTCTATCAGAGTTGTGTCTGCACATATGAGTTCTAGGAGTGGAAAGTTGTCACAGAAGAAATGATTGATGATATTGGGACCACAGAATGGCTGCTGACATACGATGAAGCTTGGAACAATGATGAGAAAGAAGCCTGTCATCCACGAACAGAGCACCAGCTGGACACAGACCGTTTTGCTCATGATGGTGGCATAACGCAAGGGGTTACATATGGCCATGTACCTGTCAAAGGACATCACAGCCAGTAGGAAGAACTCTGTGGTTCCCAGGAAGAAATAGAGGAAGCTTTGTAGAAAGCAGCCTGGGAGGGAGATAGTCTTACGTCCCGTGAGGATGTTGGTCAACGTCTTGGGGAAAATGACCGAGGTGAACCAGATCTCCAGGACAGCAAAGTTGCGGAGGAAGTAGTACATGGGGGTGTGGAGGCGCCTGTCCACGAGGGTGATGACCACGATGAGGAGGTTCCCTAGCAGCGTGAGGAGGTAGGTCAGGAGGAGCCCCAGGAAGATGAGCATCTGCAGCTCACAGGCATCTGAGAACCCCAGCAGGACAAACTCAGTGACAGTGGTGCGGTTCCCCATGGCTCCTCTGACCCCTGCTGGGGATGGCCCATCAAAGGTGTTCAGCTGGGGAGTTGTGATGCTGGGGGTCTGAGGACAGCCTGAAAGTGAAAGAGGAATAAGCGCTGTATTTTGGGCTGATGGAGTCCTTTGTGTCTGTGGAGGGCTTAGCTTCCCACCCCTGACTTCTCAGGCTCGTTTGCAGAGCCTCTTAGGGTGGCATCTCATGTCTGGTCTCTGCTGTATCTGTTAGAGGAGAAAGGGGTGGTATGCAGGGTGGTCATAGACGGCTCAGAGCCAAAAATCAGTCTTCCTTCTTCTTCTTCTTTTTTGGGGGGGACAGGGCCTTTCTCTGTCACCCTGGGTGGAGTGCTGTGGCGTCACAGCTCACAGCAACCTCTAACTTACTCCTAGGCCCAAGCGATCCTTTTCCTCAGCCTTCCCAGTAGCTATGATTACAGGTGCCTACTACCATGCCTGGCTAGTTTGTCTGGTTTTTGTAGAGATGGGATTTTGCTCTTGCTCAGGTTGGTGAGGTCTTGAACTCTTGAGCTCAAGCAATCCACCCACCTCAGCCTCCCAGAATGCTGGGATTGTAGGTAAGGAGCCACTGTGCCTGACCTTTCTTACTTCTCTTAACCAAAACTTTTATTCCTGATTCCTCTATAGTCTCCTTTGCCCCTAGTAATATAAGTTGTTTTTAATGTATTTTGTTCTTGTATTTACTCCAATATTGTGTCTATTACTCATAAACAATTCATGTTTGTGGTGTTGTTGTTTCAAGATTATCTGAATTTTTGATGCCTTTCACTAATATTGGGATCAATAAGTAAGGATAGAGGAAGTCTCTGAGAGAAAAGTACAACTCTTACAAATCAAATAAAGAAAACCTGAGTTGTATTGACACGAATCAAAATTCTTTGGTTAGGGTTTGATATTCAATGTTCTTAATGATTTGTTTTCAAATGGCATTTCCACAGTTTTCTCTTATTGCATCCTCACACAAGCTCAGCTCTGGATACAATAGTCTCTTTGTAATACTTTGATTCTTTATCCATTTGCACATACCCCTAAGTGTTTGCACATGGCATTCTTTCAGTTTGGAGATATCAGCCTTTCAAATGTTATTTATCCTTTGTTTTTCCTCAATAACTGATAACATTTCTATGAGACCTTCTCGTCTAATTGAATGTATCTCTTACTTTTCTCTGTAACTCTTATAATTTAATATCTCATTTTATTTTATTTCATAGTTGTTTTTTGTTTGCCAGAGAGTCAAAAGTTACTTTATTATTCTTTATATTTTCTGTAGCATTTGTAAGAAGTTTCTGGAAATAATCAGTTTTAGTAGACACGTATTGAATGAGTGAATCACACCTCAAACGTCTGAGAGAGGGATTTGGTGACATACAAGAAGTTGAGGACATGCCATTTTTGTAGTATTGATATTTCCTAGAGGATAACCAACTTGCAGAATCAGTTTGCCAACTCATCTTTAATTGGTCCAACTGAAGTTAGTTTGCTTTTCCTCATAAGAAGGTGGACACATCTCCCCACAACTATCCTCGAAAGGGAGATGCTCCATCTTTGGGAAGGTCTGGAGTTTGAGTGAGTTGAGTAGACAAAGGTCTGGTTGGGTCTTCCAATGAGTTCCTAGCAGCAAAAATCCCCTAAAACAAAACCCTTAAAAAGATTCTCTTTCAAAGCCAGCATCCTGGCTTGGCACCTATAGCTTAAGTGGCTAAGGTGTCAATCACATACACCAGAGCTGGCAGGTTCAAATCCAGCCTGGGCCTGCCAAACAACAGTGACAACTACAACCAAAAAATAGGCAGGTGCTGTGGCTGGTGCCTGTAGTCCCAGCTTCTTGGGAGGCTGAGGCAAGAGAATAGCTTAAGTCCAGCAGTTTGAGGTAGCTGTGAGCTGTGATGCCACAGCACTCTACTCAGGGGGACAGCTTGAGGCTCTGTCTCAAGAAAAAAAAAAAAAAAACAAAACAAATAAAATCCAGCATCCCTGGAAATTTTTTCCCTTGTTCATTATCAACTGCTGCATTAGTTTGTCAGTTAAGAAGTACTTGCCAGTCACTGGAGAAGAAGATTGGAACCCAGTTTAGGTACCTGGGAGGAAAGAGGTGCCAAGAGAGATGGGGGGGTGGGGCAAGGGATGAAGTGTTACTAGCAGAAGAGATAAAATGCTAATCTTTATAAACCTTCTCCTTCTTATGGTTTTGCCTTCTTTTTAGCACAGGCTGCACTATTCAGAGTCATTCCACAAACTCCACTTATCTCTAACATATGCTGACAGTTATTTATAGCCTAATCACTTGGTTCAGGGGTGAGCCCAGGTGATTGACAAATTTGCCCTGGTCTATCCAGAACAGAAAAAGCAGACTCTAACATGACTGTAATACTCAGAAGCATCTTTAGGAACTAACAGAATGGGTGTTATTTAGGCAAAATCCTGGGTGGGGAAACAATTGTGGAAAGACAGGAATAGAGATTTGGGTGATGAAGATCAAGATGGGAGTGAGATGGAAGAAAAAGTCCCAGGTTCATAATGAGTCATCATGAAGTTAACACCTTGCAAAGGCATTGTGGACAGCTTAAGGAGATAGTACCTGGCCAGGGCCGTTGATGAACTTTTGTGGTTTAAAAAAATTTTTCAACTAGAGGAACTAGAGGTCACTATCTGTGGGCCTTCCATATACAAAATGAAGTGAGGCACATAATGAATCCCGGTTATTACCCGCTCTGCCCTAAATACTTGACGAGGGAAGGGGGAGACTTACCTAGCAGCCTGAGAGCCTGGACACAGCTGTACCAGCCACCTCTGACCATCCGTTTTAAGGGTCAAGCATGGGGTGCCCAGTTGGAAAGTGTGCATGACCCGGAGATTTGCCCTGCTATGACTGAAACTTATGCTTTTCTGAACAATGCTAGGACACAAAGAAGGAGGGTGAGTGAGAGCTTCCCCTTCAAAGGAAAAGTATTAGGAGTTTCACTGAGACTCCATGTTGTCCAGAGTGTTGTGTTTTCCAAGGGGACGATTATATGGAGCATGGAGCAGGACAACATTGTGCAAATCAGGCCAGGCAAAGCTTCTCAGTGAGCGTGACTCAGGTAATGGCTCTGATCGAATAAACACTGACTTCGCACCTGCTGTGTTCAGCATTGACCAGGGGTTAAAGTTCCAGATGAGACCCAGTGCCTCTCACTGATGTGCCAGATCTTATAATGGAAGATAAAAAGTGTCAGTAGGAGGACAGTTTGAAGATAAAATCCTGCTCTGCCATTCCCTGAGGTGCAAAGGGGGAGATTACCTTGCAGGTTCAGGGTCAGATGTCTACCAGCCCTCTGAGAAAGTCCCTGTCAGAACCATCCCAAACACACTACTCACAGGATTACAGGAGACAACTGGTTCCCATGGGTTTTTCTTGAGGTTACAATTTTGCCTATGGGCTCTAAATGCAGGTCTTATATTTTTGGTGTGAGAGTTGCATCTTCATGAATTTGATGGTGTTGTCTAAGAACACTTGTCCTTTTGTAAAGCTTCTTGAATGGGCAGATGTATTCTCTGAGTCACTTAGAGTGGAATGATATCCTTGGCCTTGTCATTCAGTTCAAAGGGTTTGAAGAGTCCAGAGTGTTTCAAAATCTTCCATTTTAAACAAGCTCAACCTGGAGAAAGCCTTGGAAAATTATAGTTATCATTTGGAACAGCCCTTCTGCATCTTCCTCTTGGCCTGGTGTGGTGATTCTAACATACAGGCTTTTATTTCATCCTTGCATGAGCCCAGTCTCTGAGATGCGGTTTCTTCTGTGGACAATGGGGCCCTAGGACACAATGGGTAAGCTACCCTGGAATAAACACATCTTTGTGGAGGTGACATCAGGGCTGAAAGATTTGGGTTGCAGCTTTGTTTTCTTAAGGGATCTGTTTGGGATCCCCAATGAATTAGTCTAATGAGCCTCACTCTGCCTCTTTCCAGTTCTCTTGGCTGTTACTTACCATCACTTTGCAAACAAAAGTTTCTGTTGTTTGATTAGATCAAGAATAACAGCTACTTTTAGTTAAAGAAGTAATCCAATTATGCCTCAAAAATAGTAAACTCCTGTCTAACATTAGGCAGCCCCATTATTGTGGGGATATAAGGATGATTAAGAACCTTGGCCAGTCCTGTCCTGGCCCTATCCCATTGGAACTGGGAGATGGGAGCAAATGGGGCCTTCAGGGGAAAGGGACAAAATGGAAGGAATGAAAAAACCAAAATTAAGTTTCTTTCTTTGCTTAGAAATGTGAAAGAATTTGGTAAAAAAGATCAGAAACATATATTTAATGTATAGTTAATAAAATAGGAAAAAATAATGAAACATACAGAGGCTGGATTCTCAATCAGGCTATACCTGTGCAAATGGCCTTGTCATCAAGTTCTTAGTTATTCGGTTTTCAATACTGTTTATAAGAAATTTAAAGCAGATTGTTGTTTTTCTTTCTTTCTTTCTTTTTTTTTTGGAGGCAGACCCTCAAGCTGTTGCCCTGGGTAGCGTTCTGTGGCATCACAGCTCACAGCAACCTCCAACTTCTTGGCTTAACTGATGCTCTTGCCTCAGCCTTCTAAGTAGCTGGGATTATAGGCACCCACCACAACACTCGGCCATTTTTGGTTATAGTTGTCATTGTTGTTTGGCAGGCCAGGGCTGGATTTGAACTTGCCAGCTCTGGTGTATGTGGCTGGCACCTTAGCTGCTTGAGCTGCAGGCATCTCTTAAAAAGAAAGAGCTGTGGGCGGTGCCTGTGGCTCAGAGGGTAGGGCGCCGGCCCCATATACTGAGGGTGGTGGTTCGAACCTGGCCCCGGCCTAACTGCAACAAAAAATAGCCAGGTGTTGTGGCAGGTGCCTGTAGTCCCAGCTACTTGGGAGTTTGAGTCAACTGAATCACTTATGCCCAAGAGTTTGAGTTTGTTGTGAGCTGTGATGCCATGGCACTCTACCAAGGATGATGAAATGAGACTGTCTCAAAAAGAAAAAAAAAGTAATCTGTACACCAGCAGCACTGGAGTCATTTCTGTTAAAAATGCAGAAGCTGGGGCATCACTTTAGTCATACTGAATCAGAATCTTTATTTTAACAAGATCCTCAGGTGACTGCATTATATTTACACACACACACACAGACAGTTATTTCATTTAAACCAATAGTAGAAGTGCTTTTCAGGAAATTTTAAATTCTACATAAATACAATTTTGTTTTTTTTTTAAGAAAGTCTCACTATGTCACCTTGGGTAGAGTGCTGTAGCATCATAGCTCACCTCAAACTCTTGGGCTTACGCGATTCTCTTGTCTCAGCCTCCCAAATAGCTGGGACTACAGGCACCCACCACAATGCCTAGCTATTTTTTTGTTGTATTGGTCATCGTTTGTTTAGCAGGCCTAGGTTGGATTTGAACCCTCCAGCCCCAGTGTATGTGGCCAGCAGCCTAACTACTGAGCTATGGGTGCTGAGCCCATAAATATAATTTTAAATGCTGGATGTATTTTGGGAGGCCAAAAGGGGAGGACCACTTGAGTCCAGATGACTGGGCAACATAGTGAGACCTCCATCTCTAAGAAAAAATTTTTATTTATTTATTTATTTTTTTTGAGACAGAGCCTCAAGCTGATATTGAACAGTGGTTCAGCTAGGGCGTAGGTAGGGCTTGTTGTGTCAGCAGCACCTGGCAGAAATTTTCAAGCCACCATATCACTCCACCCACTTGTTCTTTAAGGTAAGAATCCCTGGGAAGGAAGGAAGAATGTGGACTTTAGGGCAGCAGCGTGCTGGCAAATTGTAACAGTTAGCTCTGTGGAAAACAAAAGGTACCTCGATTTGTAATACAGAATTTGCTGATTTCCGTGGTGTAAATCTCTTCCACTATGGCCAATTAAAACAAAATTTTTTTTTTGAGAGACAAATTCTTGTTCTGCCACTCAGGCTGGAACACAGTGGTGCTATCATAGCTCACTGCAATATCGAGGGCAGTATTTCGAGGAGAAAGCTTGAGGGGGAGGTCCAAGATACTTCAGGTGATGAGAATGGAATATGCCATGAAGTTCCTCAGCCTTCTCTACCCCAAATCCCTCTCCAGGCATGTGGCAGTGAGTACCTCAGTGGTGATGCAGCAGCTGCTGTCTGAGATCAGCCAGGAAACCCCCAGGGTCCAGCCCTACCGAGTAAGCACTGAAGACCTGAGTGTGCACAAGGGCATTATGGCACACAGTCTTGAGGACCTCCTCCACAAGGTTCGGGACATCCTGATGCTGGCAGACAAACCCTTCTTCCTGGTGCTGGAAGAAGATGGCACAATTGTAGAGACAGAAGACTATTTCCAAGGTCTGGCAAGGGACACAGTGTTCATTGTCCTCTGGAAGAGGCAGAAATGGCAGTCCCCAACAGAACAGAGATCAAAGTACCAACCCACCCTCTCCCTTAAGCCTGCCAGGAAGATTGATGTGGCCCATATAACCTTTGACCTGTACAAGCTGAACCCACAGGACTTCTTTGGCTGAATGTGAAGGCAACTTTCTATGATACGTACTCCTTTTCCTATGATCTCCATTGCCATGGGGCCAAGTGCATCGTGAAGGAAGATCTCTGCTGGGCCCTCTTCAGCATGCGGGCCACAGGCCATGTGCTGCTTGGCACCTCATGTTACATGCGGCAGCTCCTTTATGCTATATTTATCTTTTAAGATAAGATGAGATTCTTGTATACAGCAGATATCTGACCTGAGTTTTTGTATCTCGTCAGCCAACCTGTGCCTCTTTAGAGAACAATTTAAGGTGTTTGCATTAATTGAGAATATTGATAAGCCTGGTGGAATTTAGGGTATCAAGTTTTTTGAAAGTCCTTTGGACATTTTTAATCCTGTTGTGTCTGTGGAATTTGGAATTTGATCAAAAGTTTCTGAGTGAGTTTACTTTTGTGGTGGAGGATTGCGCTGGTCATTGTGGAGAATAGGTCTGAGAATATCCTGGAGAGCTGGTTTAGTTATGGCAAATTTCTTCAACATGTGAATGTCATTAAAGTATTTAATTTCTCCATCATAAATGAAACTCAGTTTCACTGGATACAGAATCCTGGGTTGAAAGTTATTTTGTTTGAAGAGATTAAAAGCCGATGACCACCCTCTTCTAGCTTGAAAGGTTTCAGCAGAGAGATCTGCAGTTATTCTAATATTCTTCCCCTTGTAGGTCATGGTTTTCTTACGTCTGGCTGCTTTCAGAATTTTCTCCTTCATATTAACTTTAGTGAAGTTAATTATGACGTGCCTGGGGGATGTCTTATTCTGGTTGAGTTGGGCTATGGTTCTGAAACTGTATGCTATCTGAATTTCAGAATTGCTTGGCATGTCTGGAAAGTCCTCTTTCATAATCTCATGAAGAAGAGCCTCTGTGCCTTGCAAAGCCACTTCATTGCTTTCAGGGATTCCTATAAGGAGAATATTGGTTTTCTTTGAATTATCCCAGAGCTCTCTGAGAGAATGATCTGTTTTTGCTCTTCATTTCTCTTCCTCTTTGAGAGTTTGGGAGCATTTGAAAACTTTGTCTTCCATGTCAGAAATCCTTTCTTCTGCTTGCTCCATTCTGTTACTGAGGGATTCTCCTGTATTTCTCAGATCATTGAGGGCTGCAAATTCTTGTCTCAATTTGCCAAAATCTTTGGTGATTTTGTCTTTGAATTTGTTGAATTCTTAAGACAACTTTTGAAATGCTCCTTGAATTTCTAATTCCAGTTTTATCTCTATTCTATTGATCTTACTTGCAATCCAAATTCTGAATTCGGTTTCTGACATCTCAGCCATCTGTTTATGAATGGGATCTTCAGTTGTGTCTGCCAAATTATTCCTTGGGGTGGTTAATCTACTCTGGTTATTCATGTTACTGGAGTTTTCCTGCTAATTCCACCCCATGATTATTTTACACCATTTTGCTAGATGAGCAAATAAGGAGAAGTTGAGTTGGGAGCTCCAGGAGTAGTGATTGGCCAGTCCTTTGCCCAAAAGCTGGGACTGGTGTGTGTACCTTTTACCCTAGAGCTTTTTCAAGGACCCATACAGTGCTATGGCCTGAGAAACTGGGGCCTTCTTGGTGAGTTGGGGCTAAGTGGCTCTGTCTTATTTTCATGTGAAAATTGAAGTTGAAGTCTCAGCTGTGGAGAAATACCA
>CAUYRH010131201.1:0-35102 GCA_963574655.1 Perodicticus potto | reverse complement strand
GTTTTCTTGAGGAAGGCTTGCAGTGCTATAAATTTCCCTCTTAGGACTGCCTTTGCAGTATCTCAAAGGTTCTGACAATTCGTGTCTTCAATGACATTTAGTTCCAAAAATCTGGTAATTTCCTTCTTAATCTCCTCTATGACCCATCTATCCTTCAGCATAAGATTATGTAGCTTCCATGTTTTTGTATGAGTTTGCAGATTCCTGTTATTGTTGAGTTCAACTTTTATTCCATGGTGGTCTGAGAAGATGCAAGGAATAATTTCTATTCTTTTAAATTTGCTGAGGTTAGACTTGTGACCTAACATGTGGTCAATTTTGGAGTATGTTCCATGGGTTGATGAGAAGAATGTGTACTCAATTGTTTTAGGATGAAATGTTCTGTAGATGTCTGTTAAATCCAGATGTTGAATGGTTAAGTTTAAATCTAAAATTTCTTTACTTAGGTTCTTCTTACAGGATCTATCCAAGACTGCTAAAGGAGTATTAAAGTCTCCAACTACTATGGAGCTGGAGGAAATCAAGTTACTCATGTCTATTAGAGTTTTTCTTATAAATTGAGGTGCATTCTGGTTTGGTGAATAAATATTAATAATTGAAATCTCATCATATTGAGGAATACCTTTAATAAATATGAAATGTCCATCTTTATCCTTCCTTACTTTGGTTCATTTAAAGCCTATTGTATCTGTAAATAAGATTGCAATGCCTGCTTTTTTCCATTTGCTTGGAATATAGCTGACTATCCCTTCCCCTGAGTCTAAATTTTATCTTTTAAGGTAAGATGATATTCTTGTATGCAGCAGATATCTGGCCTGAGTTTTTGTATCCAGTCAGCCAATCTATGCCTTTTTAGAGGACAATTTAAACTATTCACATTAATTGAAAATATTGATAAATCTTTAGAAATTCCAGTGAACATTTTTAGTCCTTTCATCATTGTGGAAGTTGAAATTTGATAAAACGTTTCTAGGTGAGTTTACTTTTGTGGTGGAGGATTATCCTGGTCATTATGAAGGATAGGTCTGAGAATATCCTGGAGAGCTGATTTAGTTAAAGCCAATTTCTTCAACATGTGGATATCATTAAAACATTTAATTTCTCCATCATAAATGAAACTCAGTTTAGCTGGATACAGGATCCTGGGTTTAAAGTTATTTTGTTTTAGGAGATTAAAAGTAGATGACCATTCTCTTCTAGCATGAAAGGTTTGATCAGAGAGATCTGCAGTTATTCTAATATTCTTCCCCTTGTAGGTAATGGATTTCTTATGTCTGGCTGCTTTCAGAATTTTCTCCTTCATATTAACTTCAGTGAAGTTAATTATAAATGTGCCTGGGGGATGTCTTATTCAGGTTGAGGTCTGCTGGGGTTCTGAAACTGTCTGCTATCTGAATTTCAGAATCTCTTGGCATGTCTGGGAAGTTCTCTTTCATAATCTCATAAAGAAGAGACTATGTGCCTTGTGACACCACTTCATCATTTTCAGGTATCCCTATAAGGCGAATATTGGTTTTCTTCGAGTTATCCCAGAGCTGTCTGAGAGAATGATCCATTTTTGCCTTCCATTTCTCTTCTTCTTTACAAGTTTGGGAGCGTTTGAAAGCTTTGTCTTCCAAAGAAAGAAATCCTTTCTTCTGCTGCTTCATTCTGTTACTGAGGGATTCTACTGTATTTCTCAGATCTTTGAGGGCTACAACTTCTTGTCTTAATGTGTCAAAATCCTTGGACATTTTGTCTTTGAATTCATTGAATTCTTGAGACATCTTTTGGGTCATCTTTTGGATTACTGCTTGAAATTCTAATTCCATCTTTTCCTCCATTGTGCTGATCTTATTTGCTATCTAGACTCGGAATTCAACTTCTGACATCTCAGCCATTTGCTTCTGCAAGGGATCTTGTGCTATATCTACCTTGTCATTCCTTGGGGGAGTTGCTCTAGTCTGGTTATTCATATTGCCAGAGTTTTTCTGTTGATTCTGCCTCATGATTATTTTTCACTGTTGCCTATGACCATCCTCAGATTTGGGGAGGTGTCTCTCCCAGATCACACCCCAGCAGGATCACTCTGTTGTTGCTGGATCTTTGTAGGGAGTGACTCTGTATAGCTTCTCTGGGGCTGCCCAACCCAGGGAGTTCTGGATGTGGGAGCAGCTCTGGAGCAGGGCATGCCCGGATCAAGCAGCAGGATGTGGGATGGTGCATGTGGTTCTGGGAGTGCCTGGCACCCTGTGGCCTTTGCAAAGGGAGCCCATGCCTCCAGCAGTCTCTGGCTGGGAGGAGGGCTCCAGAAGGAGGGCATGGGTCACACACCTCCTGGGTCCCTGGCCAGACGGGTGGAGCCGGTGCGGAGGCAGCAAGGGTAGGGGAGGACGTAGGTTGTGTGGCTCCCAGAGTTCCTGGCCTGGGCAGGCAGGCAGAGGCCTGGCAGTTTCCCGGTAGAGTCTCTGGCCAGTGTGGGTGACAGGCGGAGGCCCAGCGCTGGAGTCCTGGCAGAGTACCTGGCCACAGCTGGCTGTGGGCCAAGGCCCGGCAGGGCACCAATTGGGACCATGCCAGGGTCCCTGCGGAGTTCCTGGCTGCTGTCGGAGGCAGCCCAAGGCCCGGTGAGGCACGGTTTGGAGCTGGCTGGGGGTCCTGGCAGAGCCTTTTGCCCCGGCAGGCTGCAGGCTGAGGCTGGGCGGGGCACAGATTGGAGTCACATGGGAGTCCCAGCAGAGTTTCTGACCAGGGCTGGTGGCAGGCCAAGGCCCAGTGGGGCACCAATCAGGGCCCTGCAGGGTTCCCTGAGGTGTTCCTGGCCTCTGTGGGTGGCAGGCCTAGGGCATGGATTGGAGCCGGGCCTCTGTGGGTGGCAGGCCTAGGGCATGGATTGGTGCCAGGGGTTCTGGCAGAGTCTTTGACCTGAGAGCTGGTGGGGGCTCAGTTGGACCCCAGAGTCTCTTACCTGACGGACCACCTGGTCTGGCAGATAGGGAGGGTTGGTGCTGCTCAAGTCCTCCTCCCTCAGTTTCAGCAGAGGTCCAGCTTCTGGTGTGTCAGGTAAGGGGGGGGAAGTGTGTCCTGAAAGTTCAGAATGGGGAAAACTTTAGTTCAGTTTTTCTGCCTGAAGCCTGGTTTTTTGGAGTCGCAGCTTGCCTCAGCGGAGGTGACCTGCAATTATCACTTCTCTCTCTCTCGACTGGGCTCCCAGTCTTCAGCTCAGTTGGGCAGTTTCTGGAGGTTATCTTTCCTTTTGGACAGGAGCCTCTGTCGGAAGCTGTTTCTAGTCGACCATCTTGCCCCTCCCCTTGAGTTTTGGAATGATTTCATCTATGCCTTTCTTGCAGAACCACCTTCAGTCACACCAAAGACAGTCTATTCATTATGATTTCGATAACATGAAAAATGAAATTGTGTATCACCAGAAAATAGGTATTAGAGATAACCTAATCCAACAATTTCATTTTTCAGAAAACTGAAGCACAGGAAGAAATCAAACCTTGCTTGTGTGCATTTTTTTGCAGTGCTCACAAAGTTTTGTCCTAGGCCATATCAGATCGATGGCTAGACACAGCCCCAAGCCTCAAAGTATGTCATTTTTCTTGGGCACTTTTTCACCTCACCTATTGCTTTGATTACATCAATAAAACCATCAAACTCTTTGGGACGTAAGCAGTTAAATTTATATGTTTATTTAGTAATTATGCAAAAACTAAAGCCATCTTCTAAGTTTAAAGGGTTAGTATTACTAGTTATGGCAATGATAACTAATTGCACACTATCACCGTGTTTTCTTCCCACTGTATAGAGTATTTGTTGGAAAATGGCTTCCAGTCTGGGATAACTAGTTTCTACCAATAGGAGATGAACTAAAAGTGACAAGTGTCACACGTCTGGGCAAAAATTCAGTGTGCCTTCTCTGCAAGGTGGAAGGGAGCTGGATCTAGATCACTGCCTAGAAAATAAGAGGTCTGAACTCACTTTGGACTTTGTATGAGTGAGCAATAATTTATACTGTGTCACTCCTGAGGTTTGGAGATTTAGCTATTACAGCAGCTTGCATTATTCCTAATACACAGATCAAATGAGAAGCATCTCAAAAACATAAAATCCCAAGCCAGTATATTGCATGGAGACCCCATCTGTGTGCTCTGCTTGTTAATTAAGAGATGACACTGGAGTTCTCAAAGGACCCTTACCTAAGAAATAGCAACTACCCAACTCAGATTAGCCCCAGGAAACGTCACAGTATCTAGTTTGGACGATTCTACTGAGTCACCCAGAAACAGCACTCAGACGGCATCAGCATAAAAGCCCCCAGATGATTTATACTATTTTCTTAAGTAGAATAAAAAATGTAAAGAATAATAGGACACACACATCTCTCTGTTTTAAATGTTAAGAAGTCCTTTAAGCCCTCCATTTTGCCCTACTAAATAATGAAAAACTTAGTTAAAAATGTCCTTAACAAAAAATTCTCCTGTTTTTCACATCTAGACTTTTCAATTCCTTCCTTCAACTTAGTAAACAGGTCACAATTAAGATCAGAAGGAAAAACGTCAAAAGCCATTTAATCCATTTGGCACATAACCCACTAAGGAAATGGCTACAAAAATACAGCCCTTGCTTAAAGTCTTTTGTTTGCTCAGCTGTGATTTTTAAGGTAAATATTCGCCCTAACTAGGTCCAGTGTTTACTGTTCAATCCCAACCTGCTCACCTGAACTTGGGGTTTTTAGTTGCCAATGAATTAAATGCTTATGAGGTGCTGATTTGCCTTTGAATTCAAGTGAGTCATCAAAAGTTTGGAGTTCATGGAAGTATTCAAAAAATACAGTAATATCTCAGGATATAAAATCAATGTCCACAAATCAGAAGCCTTTGTATATGCCAATAACAGCCAAGATGAGAAGCTAATCAAGGACACAATTCCCATTATAGTAGCTTTAAAAAATATATGAAATATCTAGGAATATACCTAGAAAAAGAGGTGAAGGACCTCTAAAAGAAAATTACAAAACCCTAAGAAAAGAAATAGCATAAGATATTTACAAATGGAAGAACATACCATGCTCATGGCTAGGAAGAATCAACATTGTCAAAATGTCTATACTTCCCTAACCAATCTACAGATTCAATGCTATCCCTATTAAAATTCCATCATCATATTTTTAAGATATGGGAAAAATAATTCTTCATTTTATATGGAACTGGAAAAAATCCTATATGTCCAAGGCAATTCTTAGTAACAAAAACAAAGCTAGGGGTATCACTCTCCCAGACTTTAGGCTATTCTATAAGGCTGTAGTGATCAAAACAGCATGGTATTGGCATAAAAATAGAGACATTGACATTTGGAACGAAAAAGAAAACCATGAGATGAAACTAGTATCTTACAGCCACCTGATCTTTGATAAACCAAACAAGAACATACACTGGAGAAAAGAATCCCTATTTAATAAATGGTGCTGGAAGAACTAGATAACCACATGTAAAAGACTGAAACTGGACCCTTTCACCACTTATAAAAATTGATTCAAGATGGATAAAAGACTTAAATCTAAGGCATGAAACTAAAAATCCTTGAACAAAGAAAACACTCAAAGATATCAGCCAAGGGAAAGATTCCATGGCAATTCCAGCAACAACAAAAATAAACAAATGGGACTTAATAAAACTGAAAAGCTTCTGTACAGCTAGGGAAACAACAACCTAAGCAAAATAGACAACCATCAGAATGGAAAAATATATTTGCATATTATGAATTGGACAAAAGCTTGATAACTAGGATCCATAGAGAATCAAAATAATCAACAAAAAACAGACTCACCAATCCTTTACATCAATGGGCAAGAGATAGGAATAGAACCTTCTCTAAAGAAGACACAAATGGCTAACAAACATATGAAACAATGCTCTTTATCCCTAATCATCAGAGAAATTCAAATCAAAACCACCCTGAAAAATCACCTAACCCAGTGAGAATGGCCCACATCACAAAGTCTCAAATCTACAGATGCAGGCGTGGATGTGGAGGGAAGGGAACACTTTTACACAGCTGGTGGGACTATAAACTAATACAACCTTTTTGGAAGGAAATATAGAGAATCCTCAAAGAACTCAAACTAGACCTCCCATTTGATCCTGCAATCTCATTACTGGGCATCTATCCAGAATTTAAAAAAAAAAAAAATCCTTTTATCACAGGGACACTTGCACTAGACTATTTATTACAGCTCAATTTACTATCACCTAAATGCCCACCAACCCAGGAATGGATTAACAAGCTGTGATACATGTATATCATGGAATACAAAAGATGGAGACTTTACATCTTTTGTATTAACCTGGAGCCAGTGTGGAATAGAAAGATGCTACCCCATGTATGTACTTAGTAAAAATGTTGATCCTTAGTTAGAACACAGATAGCTCTGTATTTTTACCAACCATCTCAGGCAATTGTTCTGCATATGTGACTGGTATAGTTGAAAGACCAACTCTCAACTTGTTCAGAACCAACATGTTCAGAATCAACTCTTTCATCTTCTAAATGTGAAATATTGGACCAAATCATTTAACCTTTCCATGTCTTCCATGACATAATTGTGATGTCCTAGAAGGTGGTGGTGGGAAAACTTCTAGTAAAACATCGGAGTAGAAGAGGCTTCTATGCCTACAGTGGGGGAAAGAGATTTCTGGCCCATTCACAAATACAGAATCAGTTGCTTCAGGCCTCTGGGACATCTCTCTGTTAGAGCAAAATAGGACTTCGGGGCACACTACCCTGCCTTCCCTGTCAGCTTCCTTCCAGAAGTGCTCAAAGATTTCTAAGGTCCTAACGGCCCTAGCTCAGCATCATCTCTCTTGAGGCTAGACTGGCAAGATGAACTTCTTCTCTACCATACATTTGATCCCCTTCCTTCTTTTCACATCTAACTATTTTCTAATAGTAAAGCATGCTCATAAAGAGTAAAAAGTGCTAGACGAAAGTAAACTGCGATTATTATTCCTATAAGCCATGGAATTAAGAGGCAGTTAACAACTCAGCTTGAGAGAAAGAATCCACACTGATTCAAGACAGAATGTAATCTGGAAGCTGGTGTAGGGTCCCTCTTCAAAGTATTGAGACAGGTCATCAGTGCTACAGGCAAGACAGGTAATTAATCATCTGAAGAGGCTGTGGATTAGGGAAGGGCTCCAGTGACCAGTGGGATGTGGATCTGCAGAGAAGTGGAAAAGGGAGGCAGCTGGCAAGGAGATCAGCATGAACAAAGACTTGACTCTGGGACCAATGCCAGTAAAGCACTCCCAATCGAAAGGGGCAGATGGTGCACATCTGGAGAGTGGGTGTGGGCGGAGCACACGGGACAGAGTCACTCTGCAGGGTGAAGTCTCTGGACAGCCTAGGATTCTTTGAACAGGACACCCAGCCCCCGAAAGCTTCTCTTTCCTTATACATAAAACAGAAATCAATGGTACGAACATACAGGGTTACAGTGGGAGTTTGAGGAGCACATACATATAGCACTTGGCAAACCTGCCTATGAGTATTTCAGCCTATAGGTAGTGGAGGAATCCCAGGCAGTTGTGCTATTGGAAAGCAAAAATGCAGGAGTAAGAGTCTGAATTGTTGACTTTAAAACTGTGTAGTTTCCCATAATCTATTCATTTCATCTCTGGAGTTCTGAAAATATTGGTGCTTGTTTAGGAATAACAGGGCAGTCTCTCTTTTCTTCCCTTGACAAAACAATGACCAAGAATTCCAGTGGACTTCATTAATTTAGGGGTTCCATTGTCAGCTCATGGAGTGCTTTGAATGAAGTGGCACGTGATGTCAGGTGCTCATGCAGCAATGCTGGGAAAAGACAGGCTAACCACCTACTGCATCGCCAGAGGGTCTGTTTCCCTTCCATAAAAACTCTGCAATTATTTAAAACATCCAAATGTTCAAATACATCCAATAAAGGGCTAATAATCAGAATTGACAAAGAACTCAAGAAAATCAGCAAGGAAAAAAATAACTCTATTAAAATGTTGGCAAAATACATAAACAGAAGCTTCTCAAAAGAAGAAAAACATGTGGTAAATAAACATACAAAAAATGCTCAATGTCAATAATTATCAGGGATATCCAAATTAAAACCACAATAAGTCATCACTTTATCTCAGTCAGAATGTTTTTATTAAAAGGTCCAGAAACTATAGATGCTGTTATGGACTAGAGAGAAAGGAATGCTTATGCGTTGTTGGTGGGCTGCAAATTCATACAACTGCTATGGAAAACAATAAGGAGATTCCTGAAAGAACTAAAAGTAGACCTAGCATTCAATCTAGCAATCCCACTATTGGGTATTTACACATAGAAAGGAAAAGAAGACTTTTCATCAAAAAGACACCTGCACTTGAATGTTTATTGCAACACAATTCACAATGGCAAAGATGTGGAATCAACCCAAGTGCCCTTCAATAAATGAGTGGGTTAATGAAATATGGTCCACATATAATCATGGAGTACTACTCATTCATAAAAAAAGATGAATTAATACCTTTAACAATAACCTGGATGGAACCAGAGACCATTCTCCAAAGTGAAGTATCCCAAGAGTGGAAAACCATACACCACATGTACTTAGTAATAAATTAGAACTAACCAATCAGCACACATATGCACAGAGGAAAGCAAAACTCAGTGAGATCAACAAGGGTTGGGGGAGAGGGAAAGAGGGGAGGGGAGAAACATACCCAATAGGTACTAGGAACACTATTTGGGTGATGGGCACACCTATAGCTGGGACTCAAGCATTACAGAGCAATTCTCATATCCTAAAAATTTGTACAACCTTAATAATTTGAAATTTTTTAAAAAATTAAAAATATATATTAGAAAAAACCTTTAAGAAGTTATGCCATGTGCTGGGCACCCAACAGAATACCCAACATGGACGACAGAGCTGGAAACCTGTTGGTCCATTAACATGATTGAATTGGCCAAAAAGGTGAAACCATATTCTTGGGGATTTTCTAAAAACTTATTTTCCTTTAAAGCAAAGTTTATCAGTGGGATCCATGAATCACTAGGAAGTTTATAAATGGACTGGAGAAAATTCATGGCTTCCCTGAAACTAGAAGTAATTTTTTATATGGTTGTATAGATCTTGCAAGGAAAATTTATTCTTTTCCTCAGATGCGTGACCCATGGAAAGATAAGAATCACTACTTTAGAGGTTAATTATTTGACTGTAAACCACATAGGTTTTCACCTGTAAAATGTTCTGGGTGAACTTTTCCCTTGATCTCTTGTCCAGTGAAAGCAGATTTTCAAGGACTGAAGTCATTCATGGGCTGGTTCTCTCTTGTTTGCAGAATCAAAATTGAAGGAAGCCAAGTGATGATCTGACCCTAGAACCTCTTTTAACAGATAAAGAAACAGAAATTCAGGTGTCTTACCTAAGATCATTCCAGTGAGTAATCTGTAGAGCCTGGAGAGGTCCACCTCCCAGGCTGCCCCACACTTCCCTGTGCCATCACATACCACTGCATTGCCCCTCCCTGGCCACTGAGATCTTCCAGGTTAAAACAGTCTTATTTCTATTAAAATACAAGTTAGGTGGCATAACTGTATATCCCACTTGCATGGCATGATGCTAATGTACATGTAATTATTAATACTGTAGCAGAGAAACATGTCCCAATGGGAAGAAAGAATCACCTGAATACCTCCATTCCTAAGAGGAAGGGGCTTTATTCCAGCTAGTAGAGCTTCAGCAGACTAGTGGCCAAGCTCCCCAGCCTGCTTCATGCCTGTCCCTTTATAGGGTTTATAGAAAGGCAGGCAAAGGCATTATTAGATTGTCCCTCATCAGAGGTTTGAAAGCATGGGCAAGATTTATAGCAAAGTTTCAGGAAGTTAATCTTTTACAAAGAATCTGTGAGGAGAGCTGAGTCATCATGAATAAACATTGTGAAGATATCAGCAAAACCCAAAAACTTCTGGTATTTCAGATTAAGATATAATCTTAATCTTATAACTTCAGGGTTTCCTCCTCAATAGGATTTCTTTCCATGATCAAAAATGTTCTATTTTGTACACTACATTGCATGGTCACCTGAGGTTTTCTTGGGAATCTGATTACAATTTTCCCCATTCTCTCTCAATAGTAAAAATTAATGTGTTTCTGAATTCTATTCTTTATGAATGTAATGATTCCTGTTCTTGCATCTTGGCTATCCACAGGCCAGATACTATTTGGAGATGTATTGGGAGGTGGCAGGGTGTGACTGGGAGGTGTTACACTATTTTAAAATTTTTCTAAATGATGGAGTTCTTTGGCATTTTTATTTTTTTATTTATTTTATTTTATTTTTTTTGAGACAGAGCCTCAAACTGTCCCCCTGGGTAGAGTGCCATGGCATCACAGATCACAGCAACCTCCAATTCCTGGGCTCAAGCAAGTCTCCTGCCTCCACCTCCCAAGTAGCTGGGACTACAGGCGCCTGCCACAACGCCCGGCCATTTTTTTGGTTGCAGCCGTCATTGTTGTTTGGTGGGCCGGGACTGGATTCGAACCCGCCAGCTCAGGTGTACGTGGCTGGTGCCTTAGCCACTTGAGCCACAGGTGCCAAGCCTCTTTGGCATTTTTAATTAGAGAAATTTCACCTGAAAGTCTGAATTGAGATGCCTTTTAAAACTTAAATCTGTCATCATTGCAATCACATACCATACTACAGCCATCACCTAGGTCCAGGCTTTCAACTTCAACCCAGCCCTCACGGGGATCATGTATTGTTTTTATTTTAACTGCCTTTTTGGCAATAGAGACAAGTTCCTTGGAAGAAAATTTTTCCATGAACGGTGAAGGGTGGGTTGCATCAGATTCTCTGAAGGAGCTAGCAACCTAGATCTCTCACATGCACGGTTTACAGAAGCATTTGGGCTCCTATAAGAATCTAATGCCATGGGAGACTGGGAGTGGCTGTAAATACAGATGAAGCTTCTCTCACTTGCCTTCCTGGTCACCACCAGTTGTGCCACCTGGTTCCTAATAGACCACAGACCAGTACCAGTCTTCAGCCTGGGCGTGGAAGGGTACAGTCTTAAATAAAAGAAATCAATTTCCTCGCAGTTTTGAAAGTTTGAGATCAAGGTTCCCTTGTATGGCAGCCCTTGCAAACTAATACATTTGCATAATTTTATATAAATTTGTGATTCTCATTCAGGGTCATCTTTACCCAAAGGGGACATTTGGCAACATGTGGGAATACATTTGGTTGTCACAAACTGGGAGGTAGAGATCCTGCCATCACCGAGTGGGTGGAGTCTAAGGAAGCCTCTAAACACCCCACAACACATGGGACAGTCCCCCTCACCCCAGATTACTATCCAGGCCCAATAGTGCCGAGGTTGAGAAATTCTGACATAAATGAGTTCCATAAAGTAGTTTTCACATGCCAGGCACTTGGGCTTTGTGTGCATTGAACTCATTTAATACTCCTCAAATTCTACAAAAGATGATATTATTATCCTCACTTTGCAGATTAGGAAACTGAGGCTGGCACAAACACAGGGTAATTAGCTTATCATCTTTGAACACTGGTGTTTTGGCTCAGAAACTGTGTTTCAGGTTTATGCCATGTAGATATCCTAGGCAAGTCAGTGCAATAAGCTCCAGGGCAAATATCCCTTCTTTCTACCTGTCATTTATCCCAGGAAGCACCTTTTAAAGCTCTTGCCCTTTGGTCTAGAAATTCTGAGAATGCTCATTATAACCTTCCTTGTCACACTGACTCCAGCACGTTCTATCTGGCCAAAAGGATGAGGACTAAGTGACACCGAGATCCTCTCCTGTGAAATTTCCAGGCTATTCACGTAGGCTGTCGTGAAGCTGGAAACTGGAGAAATGATTCCCAGGCTTTTAGCCTGCTGTACGCCTTCCTTATTCAAGTCCTCCTTATACAGCGTCCGAGAAATGGCGCAATTAACTGTAAATGGACACCAACTCCCCTCTCACCCCAGTTTCCCCTCAGCAACTTAGGGCACTCCACCCCTGACTCTGCACAGGGGTCACATTTGTATGTAAATAACAGCTGCAGACACTGGACTCCCAACAGCAATGAGCAGAGTCTGCCTCTCAAAAAAGGGGGGAGACCTCTAATTTAATCTTCAAGGGCTTCAAGTCAGGGCTCTGCTATGTCCCTTGCCTCTCGTGGTTTTCACTCCCTCCTCTGTAAAACAGGGGACCTACTATACCAATAGCACTGTGGGAAAGGTCAAATGGATTAATACAGTGAGATGTTTGTCCTCGTGGTTGGCCCCTGGGAAGTATCAGCCATTGTTACTGGTAGACAACTGCTTTCTCCTTGGGTGACCTTAATTAATTTTCTGATTCGTAAAATGGGAACAAAACATGCATAATAGTTCCTCAACCTATATCAATAAATTGTTGTGAGACTTAAGCAGAAAATCAATTCAAAATAAATTTGTAAATTGCACATACTATACAAATGTAAAAGTATCAGTGGCCTCATTCCACGTGGGGGATGCAAATCATGTCCTACCTGCCAAATACACATGTTCGCAAAAAATACAATGCCAAGTCCGAGCTCTCAGCTCTCAGGTTAAGTCCTGTAATTCTCAGATGCATTCATCCCAGGACTTGCATTCATCCCATAATCTCTGCATTCATCCCAGGACCCACGTTCATCCCAGAATCTCTGCATTCATCCCAGGACCTCCATGTTCATCCCAGGACCTGCTTTCATCTCAGGATCTCTGCGTTCATCCCAGGACCTGCGTTCATCCCAGGCCTGTCTCCTCTCTGCACCCAACTCTTCCACCGCCTGCCTTGGTCATGTCTCTTTCTTCCTTCAAGATGATTTTTCTCAGTCCCCTCCCTGCCACTGGGCACTGCTCAGAGCTGTATCTGGCTACTCTGAGAGATTTCAGTAACTGTGAATCTTAGGCAAAGGTTATGAGGATTCTTGTTCCTTTCCTCTCAGAAAGCCCCATGAAAATATTCCTGCCCTCCCCTGCAGCCTGAAAACCTCGTATATCTTTGGTTTCCTCCACCTATAAATAAAGTTTTGATTCGACAGATACTCTGCTTCACACTGAGCCCAGAGAAAACCATTTCAGTCACTTGCAAATTACCAGATTCTCTTTCTGTTAAAATCCAAATAGAACCTGAATAGTTATGTGAGTAGCAGCAATCCCAAAGTTACACGCATTGATCCCTTTGGTAATAATAGTGATTTTTTTTCTACCTAACAATGTCAATTAATTTTAGTAATAAATATGATTTAATTTTTAAAAATTAAAAAGATTGTTTCTTCCCGCCCTACTCTAAAAAGACCTTCTCAGAAGGTGGGGTGCCAGCAGTCTGTTCATCTGGATAACCCACCTTGTGTTCTGCAGCTGGGTTCCTCAGAAGATTCGTGTCTATGAGAAAACACTGTCGGGCTTTTAGTGTGAGGCCATCCCCAAAGACCCCAGAAGCAGGACAAGTGAACCTCCATCTTAGACTTCCAAGGACTTAAAAGGGTGTGAAATTCATACATGGGAAAAGAAAGATTGCTCACACAAAGATTAGGATAAAAAGTAGCAAAAAGTAGATTTACTTTCCTGAGAAAAACAAAGAGAGAAGGAAGGAAGGAAGGAAGGAAGGAAGGAGGGAGGGAGGGAGGGAGGGAGGGAGGGAGGAGGGAGGGAGGGAGGGAGGAAGGAAGGAAGGAAGGAAAGGACGGAGGGATGAAGGAAGGGAGGGAGGAAATGTCACAGCACTGAGACGGTAGAGGGTAATGCCGGGCAGCTGATGAAAAGTGGCTTGACGTTTTTAAAGGGTAAAATGACTTTTTTTTCTTCTCTGCTTCAGCAGACATAACAGAAGCAGCCATGAAGCTGCTGCAGGTGCTTTTTATTTATTTTTCTCTTTTCTCTGTGAGGCTGACTTGATCAGAGTCCTTGAAATGAACTCCTTGCAGGAACCGAAGCCGAGAGCTAGAGCAGGGAGCTCACACCCCTACTGTCTGCTCAGGGCTCTTTGAGGCTGAGACAAAGGATTCCTAGAGATAACAAGTTAGGCCCAGCGCTTACTTAAAACAAAGAGCAGTTGTGCTGTTGAGTTTTCTCTTCAAAGGGGCAATTCTCTATTGTCAGTTTCTTTCTCTTACTTTCTGTTAATTTTTCCTCTGTTCTTAAGTTATTAGTAAGCCACTTTTCAGGAATCTTCCTTTTTTTTTTTTTTTTTTTTTTTGGTTGATAACCCCAACTCCCAAATTCCCATTACCGCCCAACCTCACCTTGGCTTTAACATAACTCGTGGGGACGAGGTCATGGCACACGGATACCATTTGGAAAGGAAATAAATGGAAGTTAGCACAGAAAAGCACTTTCGAGAAAGACAAGAGGCATCCACTGTGACATTATTTGTGCATTCTGTCATCTCGGTTGTTCCTTCAAGAGAAGGCCACAAAAAGCTTTCCTTTTTTTTGAGACAGCCTCAAGCCGTCACCCTGGATAGAGTGCTGTGGCATCACAGCTCACAGCAACCTCCAATTCCTGGGCTTAAGCGAGTCTCCTGCCTCCACCTCCCAAGTAGCTGGGACTACAGGCACCCGCCACAACGCCCGGCCACTTTTTGGTTGCAGCCGTCATTGTTGTTCGGCGGGCCCAGGCTGGATTCGAACCCACCAGCTCAGGTGTACGTGGCTGGCGCCTTAGCCCGTTGAGCCACAGGTGCCGAGCCACACAAAAAGCTTTTTGACATCTTCCACATTGCCCCCTTTACTCAGGCAGTGCCCTCGAGGCCTGCTTGTGGGCCAGGACTGCTCTTCCCCAGCATTCTGGCCACCCTGGACGCAGGCACGGCCCATCTGTCACTCTTTGCTGTAGCAGTGCTTGCAGCTTACAGCAAGATCACTGGAGGAGCAGGAGGCCCAGTTCTTAGCTGCCTGCACTTGGCCTAGTTGGTATTCATACAAATATGCTAGTGCTTTGTAGAAAAAAGATAAAAAACAATTTAAAACCCCTTGGAAATGGAGAGTGTACAATACGAACTAATCAGGAGGCGAAGCAAATGCAGGCTTCTCTACCTCCGTGTCCTCTTAACCAACATAATCTTTGCTTTGCCTAAGAATGCATAGTCCATTGCATTAGGGTAGGTCAGAATTTTTCTGTGTTGCACTAACAATGGCCTCTCCTCCCGTGAGCAAGCTAGAAATAAATGAGGCTTGATAAATAGAAATCCAGGGCAAGATATGACTCCAGCAGACACGTGTGTCCTGCCAGAGTAAAGAGAAGATGCCTCTCATCCGAGCATGAGCTGGAGAAAAGGGTGAAGGCACATAGCAGCTCTTCAATTCCATCAAATAAAGGGCCTTGCTAATATCAGTACATCTTACTTTAAGACAGGGTTTGTTTGAGTTTTCTGCCACTATATAGCAAACCTCCCCGTGCAGCGGCTTAATACAATTGCCACCACATATCATCTCTCCGGGTCACAGGTTTGGTTGGCCCCCACCAGGCAGGTTTTGCTCAGGGTCTCTGCCTGGTTGCAGTCAGAGAACATCTTGCAGCTTTGTTCACTGCCTGGGAAGAGAGAGAGATCTGAGGGTGAAACAGCTGGCGCTCCTTGGACATCCCTTTCTACCTCCAGGCTGCCTCCATGCAATCTCTCCCACGTGGCAACTTCCGTGCAGCTCATTCCTCTTACATGGTTGCCCGGAGCTCCAAGGGCACATGGAGGGAGCGAGACGCAAAGAGGGATGGAAGGCTGAGCACTCTGTTGCCGGCTTTTTATGCTCTAGCCTTGAATGTCTTGAATGGCACGTCCACTGCTTTCTACAGGTAAGAAACAAGTCACCCCGCAGGAATTAGAGCCACTTTATGATGGAAAAAGCATCAAAATGATTTTGTAGGCAGGTTTTAAACTCACCGGAGTTATTTTCAAGCCTGTCTACTCATCAGAATCATCTGGGAAGCTTTTACAAATCCTGATACCCAGGCCACACCCTCAACTAAAGCAGAAATTTGTCTTGAGTAAAACCCAGGCATCAATTTCTTAACACCATGAACCCAAGTTTAAGAACCACTGCTTTAGACAGGAGGAAGGATTCCTGTTTAACATGCAGAATAAAACAATCTGAAGCCCTGCTTCTTAACCTCAGAAGACCCAAAGGCTGCTCCTTGTCAGAAATATTTTAAATATTTTCTTTGTGTGCTGAATTAAAATTCATAGGTAATATAACTCACCAATACATATAAATTCCAAAAATATCAACATATTAGCTTAACTAACATTAAAGGTAAAATACAGAAAGATAATTTATAATAAAATAACATAAATGTCAGGAAGTAAATGCTTGGGCTTGACAACACTACTCATAACATACTCAGATGCTCGCACTGCATGTGGAATCAGTGTGAATGCCACCCCCGCAAACGCAGACCGATGACACCTACATGTTATGTGGGAGGTGCAGCTGCACCTGCAGCTTGAAAATCATTGGTGTGATTTGCCAAAAATAAAGTAATTGTGTCCATTAGCTACGGCCGCCATGATATATCACCCACTGTGTAGCCTAAACAATAGAAGTTTATTTTTTCACTGTTCTGGAGGTTAGAAGTTTAAGATCCAGGTGTCAGTGGGTTGAGTTCCTTCCGAGGCCTCTCTCCTTGGCTTGCAGATGGCTCTGCCCTCACACGGTCACCTCACTGTGCCTGTGTGTATCTGATGTCTCTTTGCCTGTGTCCTAATCTCCCCTTCTTATAGGAACACTAGTCATATTAGATTAAAGCCCCACCCTCATGACCTCATTTGAACTTAATCACCTCTTTAAAGGACTTAGTAATGCGTATCGAAACCAAACAAAGGCATATAGTCTTCCTTTAATTAATTGCATTCTAGAACCCTTATGGTGTGTTTTTAAAACCCAGACTCACCAACAATAGCATAGAGTGAGTTGTTTATCATAAACAACAGAAATTGACATCTTATGATCCTGGAGGCCAGGAAGAAGCCAACAGTACTGGTGCCTGACAAGGGACCAGTCTCCACTTCCAAAGTGGCACCTGATTGGTGCATCCTCTGGAGACGACTCCTGTGTCCCCACATGGCAGAGGAGATGAAAGGATGAGAGCCCCCCCTTCAACCTCAAGGCCTGTTAATAGGGTGGTCATCTCATTCAGGAGGAGGAATCCTCATGACTTATTCACTTCCCAATGGCCTCATAATATTTTTGCATTAGGGCAGCAGTTCTCAGGCTGTGGGTCATGACCTCTTTGTAACAATGAAAATACATCCTGCATATCAGATATTTACATTACAATTCAGAACAGTAGCAAAATTACAGTTATGAAGTAGCAATAAAAATAATTTTATGGTTGGAGGGGTCACCACAAAATGAGGAACTATATTAAAGGGTTGCAGCATTAGTAGGCATTAGGAAGGTTGAGAACCACCGCATTAGGGATTAAGCTTCAACATGAATTTTGGAGGGGGTACCATCATTCAAAGCATAGTAATATGTAAAATGGAGTTCGATTCAAGTCTTAGTGAGAAAGCAGATTTTACACGTACATGAATGTCTCACTGGACATCTGACAGCTGTACAAGTTCAGAGATCATTTATTTGTGCAGGACTGTTCCCCACCAGCTTCTCCACACTGCTTCAATCACTGCAATACCCACAATGTTCTGTAGAGGGCAGAACTGTCCCCTTTGGGAATGACCGATTTAAGGAAACCCAACAATAAATCATACTCTAAATATTTCTCTTGTCAGAGAAAATTGCCACCCCATAATTTACTTGCTAAGTTTTGATTTTTGTTATTAGATTTTCTAAAATTGGGTAAATTATTATTGTATTCGATACTTAAACTTGACTGTAGGGCTATCTGACATACTGGAAATTACCCAAGTACAAAGAGGATTGAATTCCAAACAAAAGTTGTTTGGGTTTTTTTATGCTGTTCCAAATTAGCCACGCCAATGAGTCTGTCAGTTGGTCCAATAAATAGTCTAAATCTTCTAGCACGCAATGAGGGAGTAGAATTTTTTCTTCTTCTTACACATTTGAGAAAAAGCCAAAACTAAATTTGCAAGTTATCAAGTCTCCTAAACCTGTTTCAACAGTGAATGTCTACCTTGAATTTGGTGTGATGTGTGTATATCTAATTGAAAAAGAAGAAAGGACAATATAAAGAAAATGTACTATTGTTTAGCTGGTAGTTTTATTGCATCCAGAGTCCCAGAATCAGCAGGTGGGGGGCCACATATCCAGCCCAAGCCTGTGTGATGCCAGAGGCCTGATCTCCACTACTCCTCAAACCCCACAGGATGCACTGTCCAGAAGGTAGCCAAAAACAAGGTAAGAAAACATTGTGGGATATGTGGCATTCCTCAGGAAGCCACAAGATCTATCTTAGGAGTGGGACAGGTGAGATGATCCCTTAGAGCACTTCATAGTCCATCAGCTTTAGAATTTGATTTGCTGTGGACAGGGCCCAAATTCCCCTTGTATTATCAATGTCAAAGTTCAGGGGGAAAAGGTCTGAATAAAACATACATGATTAAATAATTGGGCCAAACCTAACTTAGAATATTTAAAATGTTGAATATATTATGCTTTAATGGCTAGATTTTAAATGCCTGGAAATGGACATTAATATTCCCTATCTCTTCTCTTCTCCAGCACACTAAGAAGTTTCCTCTGTGAGTCTTTTGAGAAATGCCAAGGTAATTCTACCCTTCACACAACTGGAGGTAATACTGTCCCCCATTGGTGGGTATTGTCCACCAAGACCCCTCTTACTGCTGTCAGCATCCAGGAGGTCTTCCACAGAGAGGGGAGAACAAGGCTCAAATCTTAATGTTATTGCCTCTTTTTAACTGATTTTCCTTTGATCACTTTGAGCTATTGGCTCTTTTACAGCATGAGGGAAATTATTTATGATCATGTCTCCAAAATATCAGGTGGAATAGTTTTCATGGCCAATATGAATCCTAGTACGAGTGGTTACGCTAATGGTTCAACACATATTTTTAAATGAACGAATGGATGATTAAATCATGTGTATACACTGGAAAAGACAAAATGACCTGGAAAAGTGAGCATAGTGACAAAGCATGAGTAGAGTCTCATCTGAACATCATCTTCTATGGGACAGAAACCGGGAATTTTATTCTGGCTGTTGCTTTCAAAACCATGAGTTTGAGGTAATCCTTTTAAATATAATCATTATTTATATTTTGAGTCATTAAATGATTCTCAAGGACTTTACTCTGGAAAAAAGACTCTGTGTTTATAATACTTTAGTTGCATGTTACAGTACATTGTATTCTGTAATTCCATCCTTAAATCCCAAGAGTCCTTGTGTAGATTCTGTCCCCATGGTATCAAGAAGGCTATAACAGTGTAGGATTAAACAGGCTCTTTGCCAATGGTGTGTATCCACAGCTTGCAGAGACCCAAGAGGTTTCCCTTTTGACCCTATACCAGAGAATCACATTTTACACACACTATGCAGTATATATGACAGATGCTATAGAAACTCAAGGATAGCAATTAAATATAATTGAATTTAACTTATACCTTTTCCCCTCCCACTTGCATCCTTCCCAAACACATTTAGGGATGCCTTCCAGAATAGAAGAGACCATGCATAATGATTGATTCATCTGGTCAATGACATGACCAAACAATGAACAGTCACAATCCAATCATTGTAGTCATAGTATATTCAAACTATTATGATAATTTTACAACAGCCAAATGGAATTTGAGTGGTGCAACAAATCTTCCTTTCAGGCCATTTCTATTATGCATCACCCCATTGATTATTTGGCAACTGATGTAAAGAAATTGTTGAACATCATTTTACACGTGTAGCCTTTCCTGAGACCACCAAGGAAATTGAATGAAAAAAGGAAATATGGTTCATTTGTGAGCCTAATGCCCACAGATTTCCAAGATTGTTAAAAATCATTTTTCTACTCAGCATATATATATTCAGCTGCTATGTTCCCCACGTGGGACTTTATATCAAACATCAAAAGATGAAAAAGTATATCCCTCAAGAAACTCATGGTTGAACCAGAATTAAAATCAGTACATAATGACCTATAATATAATGCTAATTGTCTGATACAGTAATCACTAGCCACATGCTACTACTGAGACCCTGCAGGGTGGCCAGTCTGGACTGACAAGAGCTGTAAATGTTTAACACATGCTAGATTGCAAACAATCTTTTCCAAAAAATGTAATATATTTCATTAATAAGTTTTACAATGATTATATGTTTGTGATGATTATATATATACACACACACATATGTTCTTGATGGTTTTTTTTTAATTTATTTTATTTTTCATTTATTTATTTATTTATTTTCGTACAGACAGAGTCTCACTTTATCACCCTCGGTAGAGTACTGTGGCGTCACCCAGCTCACAGCAATCTCCAACTCCTGGGCTTAGGCGATTCTCTTGCCTCAGCCTCCCGAGTGGCTGGGACTACAGGCACCCGCCACAACGCTCGGCTATTTTTCTGTTTTTGCAGTTTGGCCAAGGCTGGGTTTGAACCCGCCACCTTCGGTATGTGGGGCCGGTGCCCTACTCAATTAGTCACAGGCACCACCCTGTGATATTTGATTTTATGTGTCAACTGTTGGGGCCACATGGTAACCAGATATTTGGTTGAACACTATTCTGAGTCTTCCTGCAAGTGTTTAAGAATGAGATGAACATTTAAAGGGGTAGACTGCGTCCAGCAGACTGCCCTCAGTAATGCAGGTGGGCCTCATCTGATGAGCCTGAGGCCTGAACACAACAAAAAAGGTGACCTCCCCCCTGCAAGTAAGAGAGAGATTTTCCTGCCTGAAAGCCTTTGTCTTAGTCCATTTGGTGACTAAAACAGACTACCATGGACTGGGTGGCTTATAAACAATACAAATTTCTTTCCTTTTTTCTTTCTTTCTTTGTTTATTTTTCTTGCAACAGAATCTCACTTGGTCACCTTGGGGTTGAACGCCATGGTGTCATCATAGCTTGTAACAACCTCAAACTCCTTGACTCAAAAGATTCTCTTGCCTCAGCCTCCCAAGTGGCTGAAACTACAGGTGCCTGCCACAATAGCCAGATAGTTTTTCTATTTTTAGTAGAGACAGAGTCTCACTCTTGCTCAGGCCAGTCTCAAACTCCTGAGTTTAAGTGATCCACCTGCCTCAGCCTCCCAGAGTGCTAGGATTACAGGCATGAGCCACCATGCCCTGCCTACAGATTTATTTCTCATAGTTATGGAGACTGAGAAGCCCAGCAGATCCAGTATTTGGTGAGAACCTGCTTCTGACTCATAGACAGCTATCTTCTCCTTTTGTCCTTATATAATGGAAGGGACTCAAGAGCTTTCCAGGGTTCCTTTTACAAGGGCTAATCACCTACAAAAGGCCCAAGCTCTTAATACCACCACACTGGAGTTAGGATTTCAACATATGGATTTGTGTGGGGACACAACCATTCAATCTATAGCAGCCTTCAGACTAGAAATGAAACATTGCCCCTTCCTGTGTCTCGACCTGCCAGCACTTACACTGCCTGAGAAGTCCGAAGGGCAAGTTTCCCTCCCCAAACTAACGCTTAATTTCTGTCGGCTAAATGTACTTATTTTCCTCATCAACCAATGAACAATAATAAAATTGTTGAGAATCCCATTCATTTTCAGATTCTCTTGAATTGGCACCGTTTTAGGTACAAATTCTTCTGGGCTTTTCCCATTCATCCTTGAGTCCACTGAGGACTGTAACAGCGACAGTTTGCTCGGCCACCCACACACACTTCCTCTGACAAAGGCCCTCCTTTTTTCTCATGCTGGCTGTGCTATAGTTGAAAAAAAGTAGTCCACGTGGCTGGGCTGTGGACTTGATTGCTCATCTCCTTTCGGCTTCCCTTTTGCACAAAGGGCACTGAAGTCTCTTCTGTGATCCCTCTCTTGTTTACATAATAACTACTTCAGTCTTCTGTCATGTTTTCATTTTCTCTTGGGGAGAAAAATGCTACTCTCCCAGGAATTCATGAGAAAAAATGAGGAGTAGAGTTCAATTAGCACTCTTAGAAACAAACGCTGAAGTGTTCAGAGTAAGGGGCAGGAGAGGGAGCTAGCGGAAGAGTCAGCAGAGGCTGAGGAAGGAGATTGGAGATCCACAACATAATAATAGTTTAGCCCAATAAAGTAGGCTAGAGAGAGAAAGGAAAACACATTTGTTGGGAAAGAAATGTGTAGATGAAACCAGATAAAAATCACATGAGACGGCCACTGGCCACAGACATGAAGTTAAGAATCTTCACTATTTTTCCTTTATCAGACGGTGTTCTTAAGCGTCCATAGGCTGATTAGCATTACCTTTGAATTTCCACAGCAGCTTTCAGAGTAGAGCTTTGTGGGGAGTCATGCATAGCAAAAGACGAAGCTGAGTAATAATAAAGAGACACATCCAATTTCCAGACATCTCAGTCTATGACTCAAGGAGTGAGATAACAGGGTCTGCTCGTAAGGAGAGAGCAGGGGATTCCATTCTCTAAAGTACACATTCCCATGTATTTCGACCAGACAGCACATCCTGAAAAACTGCTGGAGGCTTCCGGGAAGCTGGAAAGAGCCTAAATCAATCAGGTTTTATTTGTTGCAAGCAGCAGAAATAGATTCTGGGTGTATCATGTGAAAAATTATATGTATATATATATTTGAAAGGCTATGAAATAACTCACAGAAATTAAGGAAAAAGAGATCAAAATGCAGAAAAGCAAACAATCAAGGCAGCTCTGGAGATCCAGGTAGCAGGAACTAGAACACTGCCTATTCAGGGCACTGGCATCAGGAGTTATCAGATGGCCAGAGCCATCTGGATTATTCAACATGAGATGCAGATTCTAGGGAGAGAGTGTCTTACCAGTGTAGTTTGGATCACTCATCCATTTCCTATCCAGGAAGGCCAAAGTTCCTTGACTGACAGCCTCCCACCCCACGCCTGAAAGTAGCAAACAAAGTATAGCTGAGTCCTCCAAAGGACGATACAAGTGCTCAGCAGGCAAAAGCATGAGGCACCCTCTGCAGGTCCTACACCCTTTCTCCGTTCAAACCATGCATGACTGTCCTTGCCCTCCCACCTAAAACACATCCACACTCATGGCCTACCTTCAAGCCACTTCCAGAAGTGTCCACTGGGTACTCCAACCCTACTAAGCCCTTTCTCTCCCAGTGTACACAGGTGGTCATTCACATAATCATTCATTCGACAAATACCATTCCATCTTCACGACATGTCCGGTACTCTACGTGGCATCCATTCTTCTGAATGTCCTTTTATTTTCCTTTCTGGTGTCCCAGGCACAACCTCGTCCTATTTGGGGAACTCAAGCAAAAATTTACAGCATTTACTGGTCATTCATCTGTCTTTGATCCCTTGGGTAGGTGTCAGCTTGAAGCCAAATGCTACAACCTAGATAAATGCTCAGAAATTGTTTTAATAACTTGTATCACATGACTACTGATAAAGCCAAATTACTTGGAAATACTCTAATTTTAAGTCTTATCAAGCAGTTACCCTCAAGTTACATTTTATTTGTAGTTATTTTCTCCTTCAACAAACAAATCCCTCTTCAATATCTTTCTTTTATAAATAAAGACACACTTTACAAGCAGAGCAGCTACTCACCATTACACAGTAATGCCACTGTGCCAGTCATCAAAATAGTGAAAACACAGCATGCTCGTGGAAAGTCACTGCCCCAAGCCTCCAGGTGTCCCATCACCATCACCACATGGCCCCAGCCATCCTCACTTTTATGCCCCCTCCCCAGTACCTCCCTTTCACATGATCCAGTGATTAATGGTTAATTCCCAGTACAAGACCTTGCCCCGGCTCTCAAGCCAATGTCTGTTCTAATATGTGCTCCTGTCATCTCTGTTGACAAATATTTTTAATATCACCCTGGTTCTAAGAACATTGCTGGATAGAAAAACAGGCAGGCCCTGTCCTTAAAGAGCTTACAGATGAAATACCTCTCAGCAATAAAATGGAACAAAGTGAATAAATCTCAAAAAGGCATTGAGCAAAAGAAGCCAGACATGAAAGAATACTGTATGCTTCCATTTATATAAAGTTCTAGATCAGAAAAACACTATCTACTATCATATAACTCAGAAGAGTACTTGCCTGAGGTGGACTAGGGGAGGAAGTACTGGCTAGAAAGTGGCACCAGGAAACTTCCTAGGATGAAGGAAATGTCATACAGTTTAATTATGGTGGCCTAAAAATCTGTGCACTTGGTTATACATAAATTATATATCAATAAAGAGCTTACATTCTAAAAAAGAAGTTTACACCTCCAAATATCAACTTAATCCCAACTGGAAAACCTGAGCCTCATGAAAAAGGTATCAACTTAACTCCAGTTGGAAACCTGAGCCCCATGAAAGGGGCCCCCATGGCAGAGTGGTCAAGAACATCTTCTCCTGGGTTATACAGCAGTGTCCAATCTGGAATCCTGACTGTGGGCAAGTTACTTTAGGCCCCTTAGCTATCTCATCTGCACAACAGTACAACCATATTAACTACCTAAGGGGTGTTGCAAGGGCCAAATGAGTTATCTATCTAACGTGTTTAGAAACTTTGGCACAGAGCAGGTACACAATGAATGTTCAATATTAATATAATTAATATAATTACTGGTCTCCAGAAGAGGAGGTTATGGCCAGGTGGCAGAGCATTGAGCAGCTGAAGAATTATTTATAAGCTGTAGATCTGGGTAGATGGGAGGAAATTGTATTTATTTGTACCTACCTCCCTACTTCAATGCTTCAAGAATTATCTTAAGCATTGATTCCTCAAATAAGCCTGACCTAACTCTTTTATCTGTCTTCTGGCCCTCAGTACACAGTCTCAGGACACCCCATACTTTCTTGTATTGCACTTATCCATGGGGTTCCTCTCTGGGCTTAAGTCTCAGCTGCCACTTTCCACAGACATTCCTCTGGGCAAGTTAGTCCATTTCTTTATACTTCCATCTCCTGCACGTTGAACAGGGAGGTAAGAGTTTTCCTGCACAGAATTGTCAAGAGTAATAAAAAAGGGAATTCTTGAAAAGCATTTTACTGTGTCTATCACGTAGTAAGTGCTCAAAAAATGGTGGCATCATTATCACTCCCTTTGCTCAACCTATAAAGTAACATCACCCTGTGAGAGATGTTGCTATGCTAAAAATATGAAAATACATGAAAATGGCCAGCAAAGTAGCTCAGGCCTATAATCCTTGCACTCTGAGAGGCAGAGGCAGGTGAGTTGCTTGAGCTCAGGCATTTAAGACCAGCCTGAGCAAGAAAGGGACCTCGTCTCTATGAAAAATAGAAAAACTAGCCAGGCATTGTGGCAGGTGCCTATAGTTCCTGCTGGGAGGCTGAGGCAAGAGGATCACTTGAGCCCAATAATTAGAATTTGCAATGATCTCTGACACCATGGCGTTCTACCCAGGGCAACAGAGTGAGAGTCTGTCTCAAAAACACCCAAAACACTCAGACCTGAACTATATGGTCTGACATATAGTCATTTTCTTCTTCTCAAACTATAAGGTCTGACAATTAAGTTCACATATTTGTTCTAGGAAAAGTGCTGCCTACCTCATTGCTGAATATCACTACAGTCACCTTCTAAGTGCTCCCTTGGGAAGCTATGCACAAACACCAGAGCCCCTGGCCCACCATTCAAAGCAATTTTGGAACTCTTTCTGAAATGACCATCGAGCTGTCATCACACGGCACACAAAAACACACCACTCAGTAAGATACTGCCACATGTCAACATGAACACGACTGTGAGACACTGACATGCCAAGGTTATGAAACCTTACCAAGTTGTTTGAGCAGTGCTGCCAATGTAAGTACATGGTGGCAATTTCATCAATTGTCAGACCTTATATTCATCCAGTTCCCCCACTGGCAAAGTGTAGAATGAGGTTAAGTTATGTTTTATATCCATTGTATATATCTTGCTCAAAAATGTATTGCCAAAAAAATCTACTCTAATTCCAATCATTTCAACTTACTTTTCCTTTTACAACCCCAAGATAGTATTTTAGAATTCTGCCCCATCATGAGTTTTGCAAAAGTGTTTACCATTTGCAGAAATTTTGCAGCTACTCTAGCTCATTTGGCGTTCAGATTGGCCTCCCTTTTCAATATGAGATTGGAAGATAAGAAAAGATGCTGAAGTTTTCTGCAGGCCACAAAGAGTTAGCAAGGGAACTAGAATTCCAAACCCAAGTTCTCCAGCTCCAAGCCTGATATCCTTTTAATGTAGATACAACTTCTAGTAAATGTCTACAACAGGGTCCTAAAGAATAAGAGAGACATTTCTGAGTGTCTATAGGTCTGCACTGAGGAAGCCCAGTGCCTGATTTCTTCTGACTCCAAATCTAAACTCCAGGGAAACCAAGTAGCCACAGATTTTACAGTTAAATAAGCACAGCCTGAGGCTCAAGATTTTAATTAGTCTTTGGCCTGGTATGAATTTCCTGGGGCGACACCTCAGGTGAGAAAACTTGAAACACCAGTAAATAAGCATGACTGGGAAAAACTCCCACGTTGAAAGAAGTGGTAACATAGCCTGTCATGTTAGTAGGGAGAACACCAATCTAGGGAGAAAAATAAAGTCCTAGATGTGATAGCCTCCAAAGTGGACCAGGTAAGAGCATCTAAACATTGGCTAGACTCTGTTCCTATATTTTTCTTCTGTATGAAGTTCTAGCCATATCAATGAGGCCGGGTCATTTTTCTCTCTAGTTCTTTATTAATGACCTCCTCTTTGGGTCAATGTACATATCATAAATATATTTATGTTCCTATGCATGCAAGAGTCATTATAAGAGATCTTTTTACCTTAACAAAGACTTTAAACTATGAAGTGCAAAAATAAATGTGAAAGTACCCAGCACTATTCAAGGTATGTATGGGTACTCTAATTGCTCGCTAACATTGAATCTTCTGAAATTTCTTTCTGGTGGCTTTTAGCTTTTCACAACAACCACCAAGACAAACTTTTCTCCTAACCCTACTATTGTACTAATATGCCTGGAATGCAAAGCTCTTTTGAAGCCCATTCCCTTGCCTAAGGATTTCCGACACATCAAAATACCATTAAATAGTTTCAAAGTCAAATAATCAGACTACTTTTTACTAGAAACCCTGGAGAAATAAAACTGCAAAGAACTCATTAAAAAGGCTGAGAAAAGACCATCTCATGGGCTGTCCAAAACATTTTGTTCCTATTTAAAATTTTCTCTGGGACACTTTCCCTCTAAATATTGCAAGAAAGAGAATTAGTGGTTTTACTCATAAATATGTCTCAGCCCATAGGCTCCAAAGTCACACTCGGAAATGTTGACAAGCTCTCTGTCTTAGAAAGGAGTAAAGGCAAGACCAGATGGGTCCTCATTTGAATTTCTCTCTCCAAAAGCTGCCATTCTGAATAAATGCCACAGTTTTAAAATGAAGTCTTTTTTCCCCCCACATCCAAAATGTCTTTATTTGTACCATGGAAATTCTGATGTCAATTGCCTTACAAATCCCCCCACAAAAGAAATCCCAATTAATTGTTGTTGACAAGACTGCCGCATCTCTTGTCAGAGCTTGTCACCACAGTGTCTGTTGCCATAGTTACCTGTAAGGTACAACAACAACAGTGGCTCCAGAAATTAAAGTGTCAAGGAAAACAGAATACATGCACATCACTTAGTTAGATGATCCCACATGGCACCTTAGCTTATTATTACAGAGAAATACTATATTCCTCCAGGTGAAGCCAATGACCAAGTGACACGGCCACTGAGAAAATGGTTTCCTCAGCGTTTTCTCTCCTAGATCCTGACAGACTGATAAAATGATCCCTTGATAACACTTAAAAGCTATTTTTCAAATTTTGCTTTTTGTAGAGTTTAGGAAAGCCATATCACAGTAATTGACCAATGGAATCACTTCAGACCACATAACACCTGGGATGACCACCACCAAAGAGGGAAAAGCACAGCTGATAAGTGAGTCATCCCATCTATATAATAGCAACCAACCAAATTGATCTTTTTCCTTAAATGGCAGGTTTTACTCCAAAATAGTTGTGGAGGGAATCAATCTTAGGTATATATGTCACCATTTAAGTGTACATTTTCCTACTTTAAATGAATTGGTTGATTGAGTTGTTTGAACTGTGTCCACCATTTACAGATTCCTGTTAGCATTTACTGAGCTTCACGCCCCTTCCATCAATAGAGAAAGTTGAGAATAACAAATAGTGGATTTAACGTTAGCCCCACTTGATGGCTCACACAGAGCTGTTCTCATCTCCTTGGAAGCTCATATAAGGAAATGAATGCAATAAAGAGGCAAACCTCTTTAGAGAAGCACTGTTAACTTTATTATTCAGCAAGGAGAAGAGTTAAAGCTCAGGAAAGGAAAAATAATGCTCTCCCCTAAAAGCCTAGATTGTGTTGTTAAAAAGAAATCACACATGTATGCATTCCTTTCATGGTGAGATACACTGACAAGGCAACTTCAACTCTCACCAGCAGAGATTAAACTGGAATTAGAATAATCAGCATCTTTCCATCAGCTCACTCCACTTGTATGTACCTTCCTGCCCTAGCACTGATTAAGACAGGGTGTGAGGAAATCCACCTCTAGCACTCATCTTAAACTTTCACTAGAGTTCATAAAACAGAGAAGGTCCCAAGGGTACTCACACAGAGAAGAGTAGATTTTCCTGAGGAAGAAGGTTGAGGACTTTGCACAGTGGGATGTGGAAGGAGCTGGAAAGATTGAGAGATTTAACAGTAAGAACACGAGAGCACCCACATGGAACAGCTCTAACTCTAACCCTAATCCTAACCCAACCCCTGAAAGGTATAAGAGATCTAGATAGTTGAAAGAAAAGAAAAAAAAACAACTCTCAGTTTTCCCAATCTGTAGTTACCCAACGCTGTGTCAAAGAAATGCTTAAGCTTTCATCATTTTTTAGATTATATGCCATCTAGAAAAGATGGCCTGGAAGTATATGGTGCTAGACTCTGGCTAAGAAGGCACCACCCTCCTATGTGGGGAGTTAGGCAGAAACATCCACAGAGCAGGCAGGGCCTCTCCCCAAGCATGAGATAGAATAAAACCCATTCCCCTGATTCCCTACTTACCTCACCCTTAATGGAAAAGCAAGCAGCATTCTGTTAAACATTCTATTAACCTGACAAGCGTAGGTTACATCTACATAAAAATATATAATGAAAAGAAAATGCTATACTAAAACTCAACTAAAAGGAAAACATTATAAAGTATATAAAATCAAACATCTTAGAGTCTTCTCCATTGAGAGTCTTCTCTTAGAGTTTTCTCCATTGATGTTCCCTTATTTCTTTCACTTATTACATGAAAACAGTTGGAAAAGGAAAATTATTGATAGAAATTGAAGAAATAAGTCTTAAATTTCCACATGAAAAAGAGATTTCCTTTTTCTTGTCATGAATCATCTTTTTTTCTTCTCCCACAATATCTTCCCCATTGTTTTCACACAGGTTTCCTTTTGTCAATTTTTTTTCTACTTATTTTAGAGGTTATTGCTTCCCCCTTTTCATCCCCTAGTCTTCTTTCTTCTAGTTCTCTTTTGCAACAACAACCTTCCTTTATTCCATAAAAGCACCACAGTTGCCATTCTACTATGTTTTATTAAGAGGAGAGAACAAAGCAGCATTTGCTGCTTTAGATTAACATAAATGGTAATATCATTTGGTAATAAGTATGTGTGTATATTTGTACGTGTGTATTAAAACTCTCTATTCATTTTTACTCTGGGTAAATTAACCAAGCTACAAATTTCATAAATATGTATGTTCTGCACCTATAACATAGACAGACATATATTATAAGCTCAATAAATATTTGTTGAACAAATAAATAAATGAATGCTGTCTAATTTGCACTTTTAGAAATTAAAATGATAAGGATTGTAAATTTCAAAGAAACATTTAAAGATGTGAAAGGACGTTTAATCTCTGAGTCTCTAATTAGTTTTCAATTGGAAGAAGTAATTATCTTAGGATCACAAATTTTTCTGATTAAAAGAAATAACAGGAGATTATAGTTCCATTCAGACAAAGTACACCCCACTCTGTCTTCCCCATTGAATGGGATTTTTAAAATGTGGAAAAAGAATATATGGAGTACCCTTCTGAAGACTCTGAAAAGTAAATGGTATCAGTAGGATTGTGGGGAAAAAAATAGATCTTGAAGCATCACTGAAGTGGTGACAAGTATCACATTTATACCCCTAGTTTCTCCAAGCCTGAACTCAAAGGCAGGCTAAAACCTAGAAGTGCATAATTAGTACATACATAAAATTTCTAAGAAAACCCCCTGACACTCTGTGGGAAGGAAATCCTGTTCTTTGACTAGAGGAATGTGGTCCTCAGATTGGGGAGAAAAAGGTACTGAAGGTATGGCACTGCTAATGAACTATCTAACCGAGAAAAACAAACTATCTAACAAAAAAAAAAGAGAGAGAGAGATCACAGCCCCCTGTTTGATTAACCACCTGTAGATTAATTTATTGTCTTTAAGATTAACCACCTACAGAGTTTTGTTTTTTACAGTACTTGAAATGAACTGAGCAGATAGAAGGAGCATGACCCTTCCCCCTACATCTGCCAGAACTATGTTCCAGAGAAAGTGGTGAGCCAGCCTTAAGAAGAAGGGGGAAAATGAAGGCAGCCTCTTCACAGCTGTTTCCTGTTATCTGTCTTCAATAACAAACTTTTTTTAACCCTTTATATCCCCTAATAAAAAGCCTCAGCTATTTATCCTCAGAGCCAGCACTTCTGTTGTCATGTACCATGTTCTCTCTCTCTCTGTAAAATAAACATTTTTATTTCCTTCTATCCTAATCTTTGTGTCAAGTATTCTTTCTCAGCCCACACTTTGAATTCCCACCCTAACAGTTATCTCCATTGCTTTTTTATTCTCCATTCTTTTTTAATATTTTATTCCTGCAAGGAATATGTCATTATGGGAAGTGATCAACATAAAGGGTAAAGTAAGCTCCAACTTTCTATTCACATGTCCAAGGAGGGAATCACAGAGAATAGGAACTCAAGAAAGTTATGCTATAATGTACAGATTCCTGGACTCACTTGCAAGTAGTACATACATGCATCTGACTCTAAATATCATACTAATATCTTTGAGAACTAAATCACAGAGTGGGCCACTTCCAGATCCAAGACTGGTAGTGAACACACACACCAGATAGAAACAGCACTATAAACACTTTGAAAAATTAACTGCCTCAAAAAGACAACCCAGTGAAGGTGAATAAGAATTTGCAAACTCAAGCTAAGCAAGTTGATGGAGTAAAAAGAAAAAAGAAAAAAAAAAAAAAACATTCTCCATAAGATTTAAATAAGACTCAATGTCCCATAACATAATATTCAAAATGTTCCCAAGATACAACCTAAAATCATTTGATATGCAAAGAACCAAAATAATCTCAACATCTCAGAAGGGAAAAGAAAATCAGCAAATTCCAATCTCCAAATGACACTAATGTTGTAAACATCAAATATTTTAAAACAGCTATTATGAACGTATTCTAAGAAGTAGAACAACCAACCTTGAAACAAATGGAAAGATAGAAGTCTCAGCAGAGAAATAGAAGATACAAATTTTTAATTGGAAAATCACTAAAAAATACAATTACTAAACTGAAATAGTCACTGAATGGATTTAATAGCAGAATACAGAGGACACAGGAGAGATTTAATGAACTTGAAGAAAAATTAATAAAAATTATTTGTTCTGAAAAGCAGAAAGAAATAATTATAGGAAAAAATGAGCAAAAGCTTAATAACCTGTAATATACTATCAAAATATCTAATAATTAGGTGCCATTGGAGCTTTAGAAAGAGAGAAAGGAGAGTATACTGCAGAAGACATATTTGAGGAAATAATATCTTAAATTTTCCTAAATTTATGAAAAGATATAAACTTATAGATTCAAGTTCATTAAACTTCAAAGACACAACTCAGAGAAATACATTACAGATAAAACATAATCAAACTTATGAAAATGAAACCTAAACAAAAAAACATAAATGGCACATTAAATACAGAAAAACAGAGACTCAAATGACTGTGGATTCTTCACCAGAATCCATGGAGGTCAGAAGGCAATGGAAGAAAAATTTCAAGGTGCTAAAAGAAAAGATTGGACAACACAGAATTCTATACCCATCAAGATATGCTTTAGGAATAAGGGCAATATACAAAGATGTTGTCACATGAGCAGCCAAGAGAATCTGTAGCAAGTACACCTGGTTTAAAAGAGTTGCTATATGAATTACTTCAAATGTTAGGAAAAAGTTACCAGAAGGAAACTTGGAACTTCAACTTCCTTGGAAAAGAAGGAAGAACAACAGAAATGGCACACAGTCCAGAAGTTCACAGCTTTTCTCTTCTTAGGGTCTTAAAACAAGCATGTCAGTTAAAGGGAAATGTAGATATAATGCATAGCACAAGACCATCAAGAGGGAAGGGTGAATGGATTCACACAGTAGTAGGTTTCTACATCACTCAGAATGCGATAAAATACTAATTCTAAGTAGACTATGAAAAGTTAAATATATATATATATTATAATCCCTAGAGCAGCCATTAAAAAATATACAAAGAGACATAGTCAAAAACTCAATGGAATAATTAAAATAAAACACTGAAACAAAAAAATTCAAATAATCTAAAAGAAGGCATGAAAAAGTAAATAGAAAACTGAAAAAATGAGAGAATAAATAGGAAACAAATAATAAAAATACATTATGTGAAAATTGTCTTAACAACAGTTAAAAGACAGAGATTGTCAAAATAAATTTTTAAAGATAATTATATGCTATTAAAACTCTCCTTAAGGCTCAGCACCCATAGCACAGAGGTTATGGCACCAGCCACATGCACCGAGGCTGGCGGGTTCAAGCCCGGCCTGGGCCAGCTAAGCAACAATGACAACTACAACAACAACAACAAACTGGGCACTATGGTGGGCGCCTGTAGTCCCAGCTACTTGGGAGGCTGAGGCAAGAGAATTGCTGAAGCCCAAGAGTTAGAGGTTGCTGTGAGCTGTGATGCCTCAGCACTCTACTAAGGTTGACATAGTGAGACTCTGTCTCAAAAAACAAAAAACAAAACAAACAAAACAAAACTCTCCTTAAATAAAATATTATAGGTGAATTGAAAGTAAAGAGATGGAAAAAGATATGCCATGCAAATACTCATTAAAAGAAAGCTATAATGGTTATGTTAATATGAGATAAAATAGACCACCGGGCAAGGAAGATTGCCAGACATAAAGAAGAAAATTTCATAATGATAAAAAGGCAAATTTAGTAAGATGACATGACAATTTATATGTACAGGCACTTACCAATAAAGTCTGAATGTATGTGAAGCATGAACTGATAGAACCAAAAGAAGAAAAGTAAACAACAATTATTATTGGAGACTTCAACACTTCTTTCTCAGTAACAGGAATAGTAAATGGAATACCAAAAAGATATAGAGAACAAAATAATGCTATCAACAAAATTGTATCTATTTGATATTTATAGAATACTCCATCTGATTTAAAATATCCCTGAAGACTTACCATAAATCAGTCCATAAACATAACCAATTTAAAATAATTGAAATCACACCAAGTAGGAACTTCCTCCAAAAGGAATTACTTTAGAAAGCAATGGTGGGAAAATAATTGTAAAATCTCCAAATACTTAGAAATTAAATAATCTATTTCTAAATAATCTATGGATCAAAAAGTAGGTCTCAAGGGAAGTTATAAAATAGTTTGAACTAATTGAATATTAAAATACAATATGTCAAAATTTGTGGCCTATACCTAAAGCAGGGCTTAGAGGTTTATAAATCTATGGCATTAAATGTTGATATTAGGAAAAAAGACATATCTCAACCCAACAATCTAATCTTTCTCCTTGAGAAACTGGAAATATCAGAGCAAAACAAAACCAAAGCAAGCAGAAGGAAGGGCATAATAATAATAAAAGCAAACATCAATAAAATGGAACACAACAAAATAAAGAAAATCAGACAAACCAAAGTCTAGTTCTCTGAAAATATTAATAAAATTGATGGATCCCTAGCTAAATTTATAAACAGAAAAGCAGAGAGAAATAAATTACTAATATCAGAAATAAAAGAAATCATATCACTACATTAAAAATTAAAATACTGGAATATTACATATGAGCATCGCAATACCCACAAATTTCACAATATAAATGAAATAGAACAATTCTTTAAAATCCACAAGTTATCAATTCCCCTTTACAAAAAAAGAGAATTTTGACATAAATAGTACTATATTTATTAAATAAATTGAATTAATCACTTAAAACTTTCTAAAAAAAGAAATGATTTTACTGGTCTGATTTGACTGGTAAATTCTAAGAGAAAATATTTTTTAAAGTAATGTTTTAAAAACACAAAGAAATTATCCAATTCTACACAATCTATTCCAGAACATATAATAGGATGGAAAACTTCCCTCATTTTATGAAGTCAACATTACACAGGTATCAAAAACAGATGAAGACATTACAAGAAAAACACTCTAGACACCAGCATTTCTCATGAATATAAATGCAAGAAAAATCCAAAAATTATTCAGCAAATCAAATGCATCAGTCTGTAAAAAGAAAAGTACATCACAACCAAGTGGGATTTTCTTAGGAATGCAAAACTGATTATACATTTGAGAAGCAATGAACGTAATTCATCATATTAACAGACTAAAGAAGAAAAACCACATAATCATGTCAACTGATGTAGAAAAAGTACTCGACAAATTTAACATCCACTCATCACTATAAGAACAGAAGGAAACTTCCTAAATTTTTTTTTTTAATTATTTTTTATTGAGTCATAACTGTGTACAATGGTTCAACTTGGAGTACAGTGTGCGGGCTTCCCATACAATCGGAGATATTTTTATCCACCTGATTAATGTAACATTCATGATATTTTCTCATTTAC
>CAUYRH010131200.1:0-33288 GCA_963574655.1 Perodicticus potto | reverse complement strand
TGTGTAGTGAGGTATATGTGTAGTGTGTGTGGTATGTGTGTGTGTAGTATAATGTGGTGGCGTTGGTATATGTGAGTGTATGTATGTCTTTGTGTGTATCTGTGTGTATGTATGTTTGTGTGTTTGTGTGTGTGTGTGTGTGTGTGTATGTGTGTGTGTGTGTGTGTGTGTATGTGTGTATGTGTGTGTATGTGCATGTGTGTGTTTATGTGTGTATGTGTGTGTATATATGTGTGTATGTGTGTGTATGTATGTATATGTGTGTGTGTATGTATGTATATGTGTGTATGTGTGTGTATGTATGTGTGTATGTGTGTGTGTATGTGTGTGTATGTATGTGTGTGTGTATGTGTGTATGCGTGTGTATGTGTGTGTGTATGTATGTGTGTGTATGTGTGTGTATGTATGTATATGTGTGTATATGTGTGTATGTATGTATGTGTGAATGTGTGTATGTATGTATGTGTGAATGTGTGTGTGTATGTATGTGTGTATGTATGTGTGTATATGTGTGTGTGTATGTATGTATGTGTGTGTGTGTGTGTATATGTATGTATATGTGTGTGTGTGTGTATGTGTGTGTCTGGTGGTTGAGGTCCGTGGTTCCTCACATAGCCTACTTCTGACTTCAGCCAAGATATAATTTGTTCAGGGCCTTGACATGTGTGACTTAGCTATGCAACTCTCCCCTTATCTTTATTATTATGGTGGTAAAATATACATAACATACCATTTTGCCATCTTAACCTCCCCTTCCCTTTTTATTTGTACAAATTATTAATCCATTCCTCTACCAGTCATCAATACAACATAATGCCATCTTCAAAGGATCTAAAGCTGTGCAACTAGCCCAGGACAGATAACCAAGCCCAAGTGGGGGGCTTGCCAGGGTCATCCCCCACCACAGGTGGGCGCCTAAGCGTCATTTCACTTGCACTGTGGTCCATCCCCTCTCCCTCCCATCACTAACTCATTCCACGGCTGCCTGTGTTTCACAAGGTCTCAACCAACAGAAAACTGAGAAAGTCAATCCAGGAATTTATTTGACCAATATCAGTCATTTGTTGAATTCAAAGTCTCACACCTGTATCTGCTCCAAGGTGAGAGAGTTGACCTTTTCTGAAGCTTTAAGCTTTTGGTGTTTTACACAGTAACTATGGGCAGATCCATGGCTTTAACTCGACCTGCTCCTAGACTGTGATGTCCTGGCAGCTCTTCCCAGGTAATCCTGAGCCCCCCCACCCCAATTCCAGATACCTCTTTGTACCCTATGATTTTCAATTCAGGGTATTTCCCATGGTCTGCCTGTTGTTCCATGGGCTAATGAGAAAAATATATATTCTTTGGCCTCCTTGGGATAGTGTGTTCTACATGTGTCTTTTTTTTTTTTTTTTTTTTGTAGAGACAGATTCTGACTTTATCACCCTCTGTAGAGTGCGGTGGCATCACATAGCTCACAGCAACCTCTAATTCCTGGGCTTAGGTGATTCTCTTGCCTCAGCCTCCCAAGTAGCTGGGACTACAGGGGCCCACCACAATGTCCGGCTATTTTTCTGTTTTGCAGTTTGCCAAGGCTGGGTTTGAACCCGCCACCTTTGGTATATGGGGCTGGCACCCTACTCAGTGAGCCACAGGTGCTGCCCTACATGTGTCTATTAATCCCATTTGTTCTAGGGTCACATTTAAGTCCTTTGTATCTTTGTTTAGTTTCTATATAGGGGATCTGTCCAGTTCTGCTGAGGGGATGCCTTTTGTTGGTGAGGTCTTTACCCTTCCTTGTAGAGAAATCACTCATCCACTGATCATTAGGATTCAGTGGACAGCGTGTTCTTATATGTCATCCCCTAATGAGAGAGTCTAAAGGTCACATTAGTGAAGAATTATGGTCAGGTAATAGTGTCACTTTAAGACTTGAAAATAAATAAAGTGAGTAAGTTACATTCTACAATTCATCACCTTTCATATACAGCAATAATATAATAATAGAATAATTACTTTGGCTTCCCATGTTAAATTATGTGAATCATTTCATGCAATTAGATAATGAACCAGTAACACAAACCTGAACTGATGTCCGCTTACACTAAGTTACTTTATTTCCTTCCTCCCTGTATGAGAGTATAATTTTCTTTTGGTCCTTACATGAATTACTTGCAATGATGGTAGTACCATCAGAGGATTAAGCCATCAGATTCTAATGTGGGAATTTCATCTACTTGTACTGATAATCAAGCATCGTGTTTTTTATCCAAAGTGACATTTAGCCATTTAAACACAGCTGGGAAGGCTATTTGGAAGATGTAAAAGCATGAAGAAGCTCAGCATCACAGCAGCGGCACGGACTAGAAGTTTTTAAATCTTGTCTCATTCACAGATATCCACCCACAAGTTTATTTCCATACATCACTTCCACGAGTCCAGAGCACCGCTACCCTGCCTGCCCTTTTCACATCTTCAGTATCACTGAGTTATTAGCTGTATTGAAGGAAACAGGAAAGCAAATCTCCATGACGTTAGAGACCTTGGCAAATGTAAAGTACTTGAAAAATAAATATACTGCTCTACAAATGTGAACTTGGTAGCTAAACCCAGTGAGAAAACAGTTGTGGTGTGGGCCAGAGATAGTGATGAGTGGCCAAATGAGCCAGCATTTGTGTGTGTAAAAACTAATATCATATGGTGAGTATTACATCTTTTAATTCCAAAGTATTACGGAAAGACAAATGTCTGCTTTTGTAATGCTTGAATCAAGGTTATAAATGCACCTGCCAGGCAGATAGTGTACATTGCACTTTGAGGCAGGTTTTCACCCACTCCCTCTTCCCACTTGATTTTGCTGAGTTTTACTTCCCTCTGCACATGCGTGCTTCATAACAATCAGTGCAGTGTCTACTTTTTTTCCTCCAATGAGAAATCTACAGGAGCCAAGCTTTCAATGTCCTGCCTATAGCAATTCTGACAATCTGAGTGAAGTCTTCACTCTGCCAGTTGTGAGGCCGTGCAGGTTCTGGGTCCCTGACTCCAGAGCAACCGACACGCAGAGACAGCCACAGCTCAGTCGGCGCCCAAGTACATCACACCGCGCACCACATTGATCCCTCCTCAGGAGGTGACACTAGCAACAGGTGGCTCATCCGTGTTGAAAGTATTTCACCCCTTCAAGCAGGAGGTATTTCCCCCTAGGAAATGGATTTCTGAGCAAACCTGCTACTTCATAGACACTTGCTATGCGTTGGTGCCCCTGGAAGACGAACTGTGGGCAGTAAGAGGGCAGGGTTATATGTATGCCAGCTCTGATTTTCATGTTCACACCACTCATCCAAAATGTATGTTCAGTGAGGAGGTGACACATCTAGAGAGCCAGAAGCACACCTCCGATGGGGGCACCTGGCTCTCTACAACCCTCCTATGCTGAGGGAAAATGGCATCGGAAGAAATTTATTTGTGAATAATATTAAAAATTATATTGTTTTATTGGATCTTTCCTAGGTTTCCCACTTTAAGTTTGATTTGAGACCCATGAGTCTTAATGGACATTTGGAAACCTCTGGACTCAGTGAAACGTGATGTTAATTGTGAAATCAGGCAGTGAGCTCTACAAGATCAGCTTAGAGGGAAGACCCTTTCCCAGAACCAGAGAGTAGGGAGCCAGTCTGACCCTGGGTAGCACTTTGGAAGAAAGATTTCTGTCTATACTCTGTGGAGTATTTTTGCTTTCCACGATCGTATTCTGAAGTGTTCGCCTGGACAGAGTTGCCCTTGGCACCCTCAGTTTATCCATAGTCTCTGGCTTGGAACCACATGTATTTCTTTCAGGGGTTCACAGGTAGCCCTTTGAGCAAAAATTAATAGAGTTGTTTTTAAGGAATCATTGATGGTGTAATTAAAAACAACATGAAGTCCTTAAAAATGACTTAGATGAAGATAGGAGTGAATAAATAATTAAAACATTAGATACCTGTGGTGTATATGAGAAATGAAGCAACTTCAAAATGTGGAAAAAATTATTACATTTCTTTCTTATCAGCAGCATTAATCTGCTTTGGATAGATAAGCCACTCAGAGGGTTTTTAAAATTTATTCTAAGTGTCATTGTGCAAAATTAGTTTCTCTAGGATATGTTTTTATTAGCTTCTTAGATATAAATGACTATACCACTGAAATATAGGAAAAATCCCAAATGAAAACTCTTCCCCTGCTCAGATGGAAGATCTCTTTGTTAAAAGGCTGCTACGTTGTAAAGGAGCACATGGTGCCCAGCCCTGACTGCCCATCACTGGTGCCGTGAGTGCCTTTCCCTGATAAATAACGACTGGGATCCCATGGCAGTAAGCTAACTTGGTGACACACATATTCAGATCTCTTGCTTGATGGATACAAAAGTGCTTTCTCTTTTCATATTCACCTTGGGAATCTAGCATATTAGAAGCCAACAGATACCCTAACACACAGTGATAGATTCAGGGAGAGAGTAAGTAAGTAAGGTTCAACAGAGCTTTCACGTATTCCACACAAGACTTGCCTGCCAGGATTTGGTTATTGATGAAGCTTCAGTCACTCATTTGGCAAATACTTACCTCTCAACTCCAGTGCTCCAGGTACCATGCTTGACACTGGTTACAGTGAGGGAGACAGAACTAGCCCCCACTCTCCAGGAAACTGTGCTTTATTGGGGGAGACTTGAGGGAGGCAGTCTGAGTGTCTGGGAGGACCCCACCTGCATACATGAGAACAAGAGCTTATTTCCTTAAAATCATAGACTAAGATGATTTTAGTGCAGTGATCATGATACGCTGTTCTCAGAGGCATTGTGTAGACAACCCAGCATCTACGTATCTCTGGTACCTCAGTCGTCACCACACAGAGAAGCTCCTAATGAACCCAGAACGTTGTTCTCCATCAGAGGGTCCCCCTGAAGACTGGCTATAGATAAGTGTGACCTAAATGAACTTTATTCTGACCTGAACTTCTGTTCCATATTCCAAAGTGTTTTGCACGAACCTTAATTAGGTGCACCCTTCTCTGGGAATATGCAGTGGGGGAGAGAAGACCTAGCCAGACATGTGCAATGCTCAGGGATGTGTGTGCATGAGTGGTGGGGAGTTGTTAGTGACGCATGTGAACAGGGCGGACATAGTAACTAGTCATTAGTGATGCGTCTGAATGGTGGGGGCATAGTAATTAGTCATTAGTGATGAGTGTGAACAGTGGGGACATATGTGAACAGTAGGGACATAGTAACTGGTCATTAGTGATGAGTGTGAATGGTGAGGACATAGTAACTAGTCATTAGTGATGCGTGTGAACAGTGGGGACATAGTATCTAGTCATTAGTGATGAGGGTGAACAGTGGGGACATGGTAACTAGTCATTAGTAATGTGTGTGCACAGTGGGGACATAGTAACTAGTCATTAGTGATGAATGTGAATGGTGGGGACATATGTGAACAGTGGGGACATAGTAACTGGTCATTAGTGATGAGTGTGGATGGTGGGGACATACTAACTAGTCATTAGTGATGAGTGTGAACGGTGGAGATATGGTAACTAGTCATTAGTGATGCGTGTGCACAGTGGGGACATAGTAACTAGTCATTAGTGATGAGTGTGAACAGTGGGGACATAGTAACTAGTCATTAGTGATGAGTGGGACATAGTATCTAGTCATTAGTGATGAGTATGAGCAGTGGGGACATGGTAACTGGTCATTAGTGATGAGTGTGAACAGTGGAGACATAGTAACTAGTCATTAGTGATGTGTGTGAGTGGTGGGGACATAGTATGTAGTCATTAGTGATGAGTGTGAACGGTGGGGACATACTAACTGGTCATTAGTGATGAGTGTGAACAGTGGGGACATAGTAACTAGTCATTAGTGATGTGTGTGAGCGGTGGGGACATAGTATCTAGTCATTAGTGATGAGTGTGAATGGTGGGGACATAGTAACTGGTCATTAGTGATGAGGGTGAATGGTGGGGACATAGTAACTGGTCATTAGTGATGCGTGTGAATGGTGGGGACATAGTAACTAGTCTTAGTGATGTGTGTGAACAGTGGGGACATATTTACTAGTCATTAGTGATGCATGCAGGGACATGGTAATTTATTATGTAGTGATGGTGATGCATACCCTGTGAACAATGGGGACATAACACACATGAAATTGTCATGTGCTTTTAGGTGGGTACGTGCAGATGTTATGAGGACCCAGCAAGACCATTGATAATCCTTTTAACAATCATGGACAGACCTTTTGGAGGACGGAGGTAGCTTTTGAGCTGGACTTTGGAATGAGGCTATGGTTGTACTATCTGAAAATTCTTTCTCCCAACTTCCTGGAATATGGTTCCAGTGAATGAGTCATGAAAATGACAGAAGTAAGTGTGAAAGATGACTGGGAACCCCCTTGTATGATGTGGCCCTTGGACAGACCCGGGTTTGAACCACAACTTTCTAATATGTGGTACTTCTACTGCAGGACTTTAAATAAATTAATTGAATCTATTATTATTTATCAGTAAAATCCTTTCCAGGTTGAAAGTTTACAGATAAATTTGGAGCTCATTTGGAGGTATTCAATGGCTCTCTCCATGTCCTAGCTTCCCAGATCCATTGACAGTTTACATGAAAACACACATTTTAAAAAATATGACTGGAAACAAATTGCAAGGCTGTTTTTCTTTCCCCCTAAATGAGTCAATAACATTTCAAAGGCCATACAATCCATGCTGTCCAAGAAGATTGGTAGGACTGACCGTCTGAGGCTGCTCCCCAAAGTCCCTGGTTTACTGAATGTTTCCCTGGAGAAAGTACGAGTGCCCTCGGCTGGCTTTTCCCTCTGGGTTTCTTCCTCACTCCTTACGCAGAAGTGATAGTGGAATAAGTGAATGCAGGTCCAGCCATGCACGTCTTCACCCCAGTGTCCCCAATGTCATTGCCACCTGTCAGCAGCTGTCTTGGTGTTCCGCTCTGTCCTCAGTGCCAGCCCTGAGTCCCACGCACCACGGCCCAGTGGATAAAGGCTGGACCCACCTCTGTGATATGTCTGTCCTCCAAGACAAACGGAAATTAGTTTCATTATCAGCACACCCTCCCCACCTTCCTGGAATTTCTTACTCTTCAACATGAGAAGACAAGAGTTACGGTCCATGGACTGACTTATCTCTGCTATTTCTGAGAGCATTTAAAACAGACTTCCTTTTCAGAAGAAACAGGAATCTTTTAAAAGGCTGTCTTGTTCCAGCGTGATCTGCTGAATACAGAAATGGTGTGAGCAGAGGGCAGGGCTGCCTGCGGTCAACCAGGGCTCTGCCCACTGCAGGGAGCTTGCGTTTCGGAACTCCCAGAGCGCCCCCCAGTGGCTATGCCCGGCTCCGCGCTGCTCTCCTGAACCAGGGCTTGCAGGAGTTCTCGTTGTTTTGCTTTGCTTTGGCTTTTCTGTTGTTCTGTCGCTTTTGTTTTTGCAGTTGATTGAATTCATCAGAGGCTCATCAAAATAAAATCTTACTTAAATAGGATCTGTGAGGTCGTGCCACCAGGGGTGATGCTGGGGTAGCAGGGGTAGGGGAGAAAGAATAAAAGGGAGATCTGAGAAACTACCGAAGTGTGCTTGGCTGACTTTCTTGAGCTGTTTTCTTTTCTTGGATCATGACAAAGAACAAAGGATGTGAAGGGTGTAAGAAAAAGCAATGCAAGGGTGTAATCAAATAAGCAAGATAAAGGGAACATGCTTGGTGAGCCTGTCAGTCTGGCTTTCTGTTTCTGTGCCCACACCCAAGTTCTGCGTAAGATCCTCTAGGCATAGACTTTGCATATTGAATCTGCTTAGTAGCTGGCCCCTGCTTTTGATAAACAGTCCTGATAAATGTGGGGTCAAATGTCTACTCAACCAGCTTTTATTTATGTTCAACCAATTCTGCAGGCTGGATTTTAAGAATTAAGGGACCCAAAATACTCATCAAATTGCATTGTTTTCCTTACATGCAACTCCAGGGGGAGGCTTTATTTTGTGCAATAATAAAAAGATGCATGTGTGCTGGAAATAAGTCCCTTCCCAGATATGCTGAGTGTGAAACTCTGTATGTGTTCACCGGGGCTGGAATACCTTTCCTTTTGTTTTGATCCTACTCCCCTTGCAAGTACCCTGGGGGCTGCACCAGCGGCTGCCCCTCCTGGCAGCTCCCTGGCAGAGGCTCACCACAGCCTCGGTGGGGTGTCTCTGCTGATGCCAGGTCATAGTCTGCTTCTCAGGGGCCTTTTTACGGCAATGGCATTGCATGTTTGAAAACACTTTAAGAATAAAGTGCTGGTAAAACATACGAGTTTTGTTTTTTAAATAAATCTGATCAAGCAGTGATTCGCCCCTTCTCTTCTTCTCACCCCCTCCTGCTTCAGACCCATTTTTATTCTCTGTGGCTTTATCAAGTCTGGACAGAGAATGTCTCCCCAAAATCGTTTCCTCTCTTGACATAAATGACACCTTCAAGCATGGAGACATATTTCCTTCCAGACCTTCCAGTGGATGGATTATGCAAACATCAACAAGAAGCCACAAAACAGAAATATTTCCCCCCAGCATTATAGACAATAGCACATAAGAAACAGGTGGGCATGCCTAAAGACTTGCTTGTTAATTATTAACTACAAGAAGCCAAATTGTTTTGGGCTTCCTCCTTATGTTACAGTGTACGTGAACCCCTCAGGAACCCTGTGTTACAGGAAAAGCTGGTGGGATTGGCCTTTTCTAACAACCTCATTTTGCAGATGAGAAAGCTGGTGCTTACTGACCCTTGAGGGCAAAGAGCCAGTCACTGGAAGAACCAGGAGTCCAGTTGTGTCTTCTAAGAAGGTATTTGGTTGTGCAGCAATTCCCAATTGAAAAGGCTAAAGCAGAAGGGTGTCCATCTGCTTTAGGACAGGGGAGGATCCTGGTCCTGGTTTTCATCACTGCAAACACCTGCCCTTTCTTCTCATGGTCACCAAGAGGCGATGGCATCTGTGGGCCTCAGATCCTCACACAACTGTGCTCAAAGACAGAACACAGGAGAAGGCGATGCTGGTGAGAAGGAAGACAGTCTCTCCTCTTAGTGCTGTGTTGGTGCTAGGGAGGAAGAAAACCTTGACTGAAGTCCCCTCAGAAACGTTTTATTTCTTCTTAATCAAGTGGATACCCTTAACTTATGGCTAGACATTCTACATTGACAGGTAAACAGGTGAGAAAAGATATGGGCGTGCTATTTGGCCACCAATGAGAAACTGGCCATGCCAACAGGCGCTTCACTGAGCATGAGGAGTGCGCACCAAGCTCGCAGACAAGTTCCACGTAGTTTTCCCTGGAAAACAGCAGCAGCAAAAATGGTCTCCTCCAAAGCGCTAACCAAGTGAACAGCACCCAGCCTTTCCCACCCCACCGCTACTTCTAAGTGGATGAGCAGTAGGGGTGACATGTAGAATTCCCCACCATGCCATGGATGTACCATGAGGGGAAGATGTTCTCCATGGGCTGAAAGTCACAGAATCCAGGACAAGGTGAGGGCTGGTCACTGGCTGGCCCTCTCCAGCTCCCTTCTCATTGTATTGATTAAACTCAGGGGTGACGTCAGTGGGAGATGGAAGAGTCTGTGAATCACTTGTTTTGATTTCCTTCCAATAGCTGTGCAAACTGGGTCAAGGGATTGCCATCTTTCATTTCATCCGGAGTCAAAACCAAGAGCTCGTGTGGCTTACCCCTGGAGATGCTGTTCGCTTGTGACATGACATAATTTTAAGTGACTATTTTTCTTCATATGGACTCACTCAAGAAGACTGCCTCCTCAGGAAATCAGTGGCTATCCATGAAGTTCTGAAAGCCTAGAGTTTTTTGATTGGCCACCTTAATAAAATGCAGATGCAATCACTGGGTATAACATTGGACCGGTGCCTATTCCAAGTTTTCCAGTGAAATGCCCATCACAGCATAAGTACACCAGCCGAAGGCTGCTGGCCTAACTGAGTAACTTATTTTATATCTTATCTTAAAGTACTCATGAATTCTGTAGTCTGTCTTATAGCAGGTTTGGATTTGATAATTTTATGTTATTTAAGCAAATTGCCTACTCAAGAAAGATACTTAATCTTAGGGATTTGGATGTCTTGACTGGAAAACAGCATTCAGTGCAATCACAATCAGCCCTTTGCATTTCATTTGATTTGATCTTGAGGTTGGGTGTAATATCAGAGCCCTGAAAGAGGAGAAATAAAGGGAGGGATTCTGAATGGCCAACGTAAATACAGCCTTATACTGTTTCTTCTTTTACCCACAAATGGCTAAGAAATACTCCAAAGATCTTTGAAAGCCATGATTTATTCAACTTTTTCCATGAAGAGTGAAAAGCTTCTGTATAAATGATACAACTAGGGTATTGGTCTATTATAAAGAAAAATAACGGTGGTGACTGTGGGTAACTAATGGGTGCAATAAAGGAGACTGAGATGGAGGACCCTTTGGTGACTCACAGCACAATCCAGGGCATAAATGGGGTACACTTCCCACTACCACGGTGGAGAATCAGTTTTATTCTTGCTGTGAGTGAAGAAAAAGGCTGTTACAAATCGCAGGCTCATATGACTAATGGATTTATTTAGCCAATGGGCAATTTCCGTTTACCTCTCATGCAAAATATAAATATAAGTAATTGTTAGGAGAAGTAATTCCTTTTTTAGTTCCAAATACTATGATTTGAAATACAATTAGTAGTACAGACAAACATATTTTTCCCCTTTTATGAGAAGGAAATTGTTCAGAAATGGGTATGGTGGAGCCAGTGGAGTTACAGTCCACGGTGAATTGAATTACCCACAAGAAGCAAATGCGTGGGTTCATTTCAGTTTTATTGCTCCTAATATAATTTGTATTCATTAACAAGAACTCACTGTTCTCAGATCTGACATGCGCAGATATATATGTGAATAAGGGGGTTGTATTTATCTCTGATTTCTGCTCAGGAGGATGTGAAGCTCACAGCATTCAAACTTGACTTAGAGTATTTCTTTTGCAAGTATGGGTATCCAAGATCTATTGTTTATACACTGACATGTACCTATAAATATGAATGCACACATGTGGTCCAGGGAATGTGCTAAAATTCAAGGAAAACTACTGAGCCACCTGAAATAGCATCAGCAGGTTTTTAAATTTCTCCGTTTATTCCATGGAAATTTGGAGGAATCTTTAAGTGATGGAAAAAAAAATAGATTTCACATAATAAATGTGATTTTACACTACTTTAAAGGAGTGGATTCAGGAAACTCAAGTTCGTAAAAGTCAGTTTTCAACTTAAATATGTTTATTAATGTCACTGATTTTTAATTAAGGACAGGGTCTTTTTAAATTGCATTACAAAAGCAATGAGTATAAACCAGAGGCACTGAGGCTTTTTCTTAATGAAGTCAATTTTTGAAAAGTAAAGCTTTTTTTGCCCTTTGCAGTTCTGCCAAGTTGCATGTTCTGGCAAGATGGGGAAAGCTGCCTGCTAAGGTACAAAAGCAAAGTGTCTCCAAGATAAGCCTCGACATGGGGATGTCTGTGCTTTGGCCATGTCTGTGCTGCTAATTTGACAGTGTCCTGTAGGCTACCACCTTCTTCCTGGGATGAGCCTTAAACACCAGTTTCAAGGTGAAATAGCACCTGAGAATGTCCAGAAAGAAGGAGGGAAGAGCAGGAAGAGGGGAGCGGAGGGGGGAGGCCGGGAGGAGCCAGAGTATTTGGTGGGACCTCACCTAATGTGCACAATGCATTGGTACATTTCAAAACTATTGAGAGTAAAGTACAAATGTCTTACCACAACAAATAAGTAAGTAAGGTGATCATTATGTTAATCAGTTTGATGTAAGCATTCCACATTGTATATCAATTCAGCACATTGTACCCCATAATTGCATTAATGTATAGTTATGATTTAATAAAGAAAAATATGGAAAAAAGAACTGAAAATGTCCTGCAAAGACTAATTGTCCTCCATTCTGTTTGACTTTGAATAAAGCCTTAGCAAAAATAGCTACCATTTAAATGAGAGGGAGTTTATTTTATCTCCTTGAAAGATCCATACCTTTAAAATAATCCTTGTCAAACACTTTAAATGTATAAGCCCTTTCCTGAGACTAAGCAAACATTTGGGAAATCTCTCAGCTCTCCTAGGGGTAAAGGATTGCTCTAGCACGTTATTCTAGAGCACTGGTTCTCAAACTTGAGTGTGCATCAGACTCTCTGCGAGGGCTTGTTAAAGACAGACTGCCTGGCCACAGCCTGAGTCTCTCTTTCAGTTGATGTGGAATGGGGCCCAAGGATGAACATTTCTGACCAGTCCGTGGTGACACTGACACTAATAGTCGAGCAGCCACTGTGTCAGTGGACTGCATTCTCGGACTGTGACTCTAAAGCAACAGTGGAATAGAAGAGGATAAACAGGGCTAGTCAAATGCAGGGGCTTCTCCAGACAGTAGGAAACTGCCAGTGCCAGTGTCAAATCCCCACCATGTAAGTGGCCACTCACCTGCAGGCCAGTGGAAATAGTTGCAGACAATGGAAAACCTACAATAAGAATCAGAGCTTGGTTCTGAGCACCTTCATGACCAGCCTTTTCTTACTAAAACTAGTGGTGCTATAAATGTACCACAATGAGCAAGAAATTAAGAAAACTACATCAATTCCCCAAAGAAAGCTTTTTCAAGCTGGTAATCCACAGCATCCGTCTTGCTTCTCTTTGTGTTGACTATAATCTGTTTGAAAGCAAGCTTTGGTTCATGATTTCACCCTTAGAGCATGCCACAACGCCTGGCGGGCATGAGATACGCGTGTAGGTACTTACTGAATAAATAAGTGTCTACCAGAAGCATTAGCATTCACTGTGCCATTTTCTATGCATTGATTTGGGTTTGTTTTAATGAGCTAATGACACAAGCATGCTCAGACGCGTTTATTCCCGGACTCAGGCTCACACCACTCAGCCGCAATTCAGCTGGCCTGTACTGGGCTCTGCTGGGTGCACAGTGCTCAGCTGAGCCCCAGGCTGTATTGAGGCTGCTCCAGACATGTTCGTTCTGAAGGCAGGGCCACAGCAGCAGCCAGTAGCTGGGCATGCTCCTCTACACCACGAGGTCAAGCTCAGATTCAATGGGGCAAGTTAGGGTATTTCCTAGCTGGGGGAATGAGTATTTGCTGAACAGCATTCTAGTCTGTCATAGTTTTGAATATGGAAATAGAGGCTTTCTTCAAAGATGAGTCTTTGTTACTTAGAAGCTTATGGCTGGGAAATATGGTCCTTTGTTTCAACTGTATTCTGCTCTTGGGAGAGGAGGTAGCTACTTGTACGGGCCACTGTGCGTCTGGGAGGTGGATTTCCTTCTGGGCGCTGCACCAGGTGCTGTGGCCAAGGCTATGGCCAGTGCTGGCACTTTCTCTTTTAACTCAGACTTTGGTTGTTCACTATTTATTTTTCACTGATGCTATCGTGAACAGGGCCTTAATCCAAAGGAATTGCCTTGTGACTTTTGCTTGGGACAAGATGGTGAGCGGAATTAAGAGACTTCAAATTCACCTAAGCAGGTGTCCAGGAGGCAGTTCAGTCGGCTTTTCTCCCACCCCCTGGCCTACCAAGGAGGCTGTACTGGCCCGACTCTCTCAGGCATTCCATCACAAATTTGCCTTTTAAAGGAGGCCCCTGCCCTCGTTTCTCGTCATCTCTTTACATCCCACGGCCCTTCTGTGGTTGGCAGAGGAGATGCAAGAAGACCTGGGGATTTGCTGGGGTCTACCCCTTTCTTTGGCTTTCCCTAGAGGAGCAGCCTCTTCTTGCTGGCTGAATTACATGAGGCTCAGGCTGACTCGCCCTCCAGGGTTCTCCAGGCCACTCCTTCTTGTCACTGCAGTCATTCAAGTGGAGTCAGGTTTTCCATTGTCTGCAACTATTTCCACTGGCCTGCAGGCGGGTAGCCACTTCCATGGTGGGGATTTGACTCTGGCACTGGTTGTCTCCTACTGTCTGGAGAAGCCTCTGCATTTGACTAACCCTCTCTACCCTCTTCTATTCTGCTGTTGCTTTAGAGTCACAGTCTGAGAACCCCTCAGGTGACTTGGTGCAGATGGCCCCAGGGGATGGTCTGAGCACCCTGCTATTGCCCTTTGCACAATTAATCCTACAGTGGGCCATACCTCATCCAGAATTTGGTCCATCCAAGGCTCATCAGAGGGCCCAGAGAGAACAGATAAAAGCTTTCTGTTTTTCCAAAGCACAGCCATTGCCTCTGTCAGTTAAAAAGTAAAGCACTGAAGTGCAGAGGCTCATTAATGTCACTTTAACATTAAAGGGAAACATATTTAACTTAATTCACTGGACCCCGGGGAGCATGTGGTTAGAAAAGGGCAAGGCTCTCCAGGGGCATTCAGAGCAGAAGTCATATCTCTTTTAATCTAATAAAGCTTGATCTGTGAACCAAGACATTGCAGAGAATGACATGGTTAAGTTCAGATGATCACCACGGACAAACAAACGGCAGACTCTCTTCTGTACTCCCTGGTCTAAAAGTCCTGAAAGCCATGGACAGCACCATGGATGGTGTGATGGTATAATCAGGAGGTGTGAAAAACAACAACAACAAAATAACAGACGTTTTGGCCTCTGTAGGATGGGAAGTGATTATTTGGATAATTTCTGAGGCAATGTCAGCAGTAAAAAGCACAATGTGATAGGTATTCAGAGAGTAGCAAGGGATTGTTAGAGAAAAAGTAGATACAGCTCATTCATACTGATTCAGAGAAAGGACAAAAATGAAAGAAGAAAGTAAAAGTAAAAAAAGGAATGGCTCAATACCGGTAGCACAGTGGTTACAGTGCCAGCCATATACACCAAGGGTGGCGGGTTTGAACCTGGCCTGGGCCAGCTAAAAACAATGACAACTGCAACAACAACAGCAAAATAGCCAGGTGTTGTGGCAGGTGTCTGTAGTCCCAGTTACTTGGGAGGCTGAGGCAAAAGAATCACTTAAGCCCAAGAGTTGGAGGTTGCTGTGAGCTGTGACACCACGAAACTCTACTGAGGGCCACATAGTGAGACTCTGCCTCCAAAAAAAAAAAAAAAAGTAAAGAAAAAAGGAGGATAGAAAGTTGAAGAAAAGAAGTAGATTGTGGTGAAATATAGAAGTGAGGGGTGAAGAGTGAGGGGAGAATAATAAAGGCTATGACAAACCCTTCTTGGGGCCAAGGATTTGACACTGGCACCAGCTATTTGTTCAACTCATTTGGCAGTGACCTTGAACACTAGTGCTGATTAACCATCTGAGTTTGTGTGGGCCACACTAGGGAAGTCCATGAGTGTGTTTTGTACTGTTGTAAAATCCAAGCAGTACATGTGGCAATCCCAAAATGCAGAGAGTAAAACTTCAATTTAAAGTAAGTTTTTTGTTGGGTTAAAATAAATGTTTTTCTTTAAAACATATTCACATTTAAGTGTCACATTGAAATTCCCTAAATTAATTCATACTTTAGCTTATTGTTTTTCAAAAGCCTGGTAGAACAATTACTTTAGCTTGTGTCCTTACTCGATCCCTCCTGCTTGACAGTTTGTAAGGACGTCTCACCACGTGGCCCTAGTTCATAGCCATATGGCAAAACACAAAAGCGAAAACAAAACGTTTTTTGAGAGATACAGAGAACCAAGATTTTCAAAGTTGAAAATAGGCTTCACATTTATATACCTGGCACTGTATTTTCTCAAGATACTCAAATATTTATATGATTTCTCCCCATTCCTATTAGTTCAAGGTGATAATATCTAAAAGATAACTGGCATCCAGAGTGTTAGGGAAGACAGTCCCCTGAAGTATGCTAAATTGACTGTTTCATTTATCCAAATATTAGTGTTTGGAAAAACTGAAGAATAGAAATCTCAAATATGGTTCTGCCCTTCTTCCTCAAGGTCCAGTGAAAGGGGAAGTAAATTCCCTTAGTTCCCAGAGAAGAGAAAGTAAATTCTCTCAGAAATAAGAAAACCTCTTAGCTAATAAAAATCTTGCTTAGGCTGTGAAACTGAGCATTCTTCTAGTATTTGTACAACTCTTAGCTTGCATGTAAACCAAGAACGTTGTTCATTGTCATGTTTAAAATGACTACCCAGCAGATTCTGCAGCGTCTGCCAACTTCTAGTGACATATTTGTCTTATAAATTGATTTTAGGGAAAATAAACACACACACCTTTACTTAACAAATAGGGAAGAAATAATCATGTGAAATTAGATAGAAAAATGGGTTAGCGGGCCTTAGTTCTAAGTAGTTTCAAGGAATTAAGATCTTGATATAAAATAGTCCACTAACGATGTTCACTAAAGACATTCACTAAATGTTTTCTTGCACTTGCCCAATACATAAGAACGAAAAATCTTAGTGTATTCAAGGCATTCAAGAACAAGCCGAGTAGAGGCAAATGTTGACGTGTTTCCTTCTGAATGCTACACCAATATTGCAATGCCTCCCCCCTTTTTTTTTTTGAGACAGAGCCTAAAGCTGTCGCCCTGGGTAGAGTGCTATGGCATCGCAGCTCACAGCAACCTCTAACTCCTGGACTTGAGCAAGTCTCTTGCCTTGGCCTCCCAAGTAGCTGGGACTACAGACGCCCACCACAATGCCCAGCTATGTTTTGGTTGTAGTTGTCATTGTTGTTTGGCAGGCCCGGGCTGGATTCGAACCTGCCAGCTCTGGTGTAGGTGGCTTGTGCCATAGCAGCTTGAGCTACGGGTGCCGAGCCCATTGGGTAGTTTTGCTACTCTTTGGCGTATCTGTTTCTTTATTTCGTGTATGCTTTTTTTTAATGCCTTTTTATGCTAAAAAGGCCATTAGCTTAATGGACTATTAATTGTGTATCATAAACATAAAATGCCATAGCTTGCCATTCTCTAAGACTGCCTCCCCTCATTCTAAAATAGTAGCCAGTTCACTCTCATGCAGAAGAGACCTCCGAGTCCTCAGAGTCTCTAAGGAGAGAGTGCAATCTGTGTCTCAATGGTGGAGAGCAGTTTGGGTGTGAGGGTGCACAGACTCACACATAAAGTCTACAGCAGTGTTTAAAATGTTTCTGGGAATGTCGTGTTGAGTGTGCGAGGGGAAGGTAGCCTGATTCTTTCCTAGTTAGTTGAGGGCTGGCCCTGAGGAGCATCCTGGGCAGTACTGTCTGCAGCCTCCTTCAACACCTGCCTCTGTGGGGCACCTGGCTTTCTCCCGCCCAGCTTTCTGCCCCTCCATTGCTCCTGATTAATTTTCACATTTGCTATTCTCAGCACAAATCTTTACCTCAACTTTCTCCTGTTGTTTGTTCTGTAGTTTTTTAAATAACCTTATAAATAATTTGAAGTAGAAAGCATTTATATTTTCTGAATAATTAGCCTTTTAAAACTTTGACCAAATTGCAATTTGAATACCTACAACCTCCCTTGCGGATATAATTTGTTAACGTGAGGGCTTTCCTTATCTTACAGTATTGCTCATGCATTATCCAACAATAGTCTGTGACTGTTGCTACGCACCCAGCTGTGAGTGCGGCACAGAAACTATTCTATGCACTTAACATTTCCCATAAAATTTATCAGTACAAGATACATATATTCCTGCAGTTCGTGTACAAATACACCTGCACATTTCGAATGCATATGCATCCCTATTACATAGACCCTAATTAGGAGCATCCACATTTAGTGAAATGTCAGGGCCTTGGTGCTGCCGGGAACAGCAGGAGCCTTCTCTCCAGGTGGAAAAGGCAGCTTCCTCCGGTCAGTAGCACAGCTGGGATGGAGGCGGGGCACCAGGGCAAGGTTTTCTGTTTATCTAAATGGAATGACTTTGAAAATTGAGTTTTATGGTGCTTGTCATCGTCTGCAAACTAAAACGGGGCAAAGGAAGCTGTCCCCATTCCAGACTCACTGGCAGTGGATACTGGTTTGATTGGGTTTATTTTCAAAGGACTTTCATGATTGCTTATGTTTCTTCGTAGAGGAAGACCACTGTGGGATGAACAGAGGATGCGTGTGGTATACATTTTGATTAAAGTGAAGTAAGAGCTTAGGGAAGGAATGAGCACGGAAGGGGCTGGACGCTGTGTCTTCCCAGGAGACTTCGCAGCATCAGTCCTTCCCCCCCCCCCCCAGGCCATTTCGGGACCAAGCAGGCCTCCCTCTGGGCCTTCCTGGCTGGGGGCCGAATTGCGCCCGCTGGTTGGCCTGCTGGCTGGTGGCACTGCCTGGGGATAGTAGCAGAAACGTAGGAGGGGAAGGTGAGGGTGCAAGCTTCTCCCGGACAGCCCTTTCCTCCGCAGTTTCTGTTCCCGGTCCCGGCTGGGCTCAGGGAGGGCAGATGTGCCCGGGCCTGGTAGGGCTGCAGACAGCTGCGCAAGGCGGGCGTGGGGCGGAGATTAGGAGGAAGAGTGCTTGGTTCCTCACGAAAGACCACCCCAAGGATCCAGGAAAGAGAACGAGGGCACCGGCGGCGGGAGGGAGGTGCGGGGCTGCGCCGCTCACTTAGCCGCGTTTCCACACAGCGGCGCTGGAGCACGTCCGAATGCAGCAAAACGGGTTGGCGCGGCCCGGCGCGCTCAGCCCTTGGCGTCCTCTCGGCCCTCGCTTCCTCGCGGCGGGGTCGGCCAAGCTCGGGGAAAGTTGCCGGCATCCCGGACGTTTTGGCCAGGCTGTGTTCAATGCACGGAATGGAGGGTGCACGCGGCAAGGGGGACGCGCTCCCGAGGCTCCCGGGCCTCCCGCTGCCTTCCTGACCCGTGGGGAGCGCGCCAAACAGCGTCGCTGTTTGGGGACAAGCTTGATGGTGGAAGGAGGGAGGTCCTATCTGCCACCAGCATCTCCCGCATCCGGTCCCTCCAAGCCCTTCTTGTTGCTCCCCCACCCCCGTCCGCACCCCCAGGCCCTCGAGGGTCTTTGCTGTTGGTGTTTCAAGTTAGTCAAGAAAAGCAGATGGAAAAACCCGACGAGAGCCCCTCGGAAGGGCTGGGCGCTGCCGCCGAGCAGATGCGGGGAAGGGACGCCCGGGGGCCCGCGCCTCTCTGCGCCGGCCTCCCCGTCCGGTTCACCTCCCTGCTCGCGCCGCGCTCCCCGCACACCGTGGGCGCGACCTTCGGCGGGGCCGTGAGCGCCCCCCCGGGCTCGGGCCGCGCTCGGCCCCGCCTCCGCCTGGCCCCTCCCCGCGCCCTCGCCGCCCGGGCCCCTGCCCCACCCGGCCTCGGCCCGCGGGGGAGGGGCGGGCGGGGGAGGAGCCGGCGGGCCGGGGGCGGGAGCGCGGCGCGGCGCCCTGAGCGCTGCCGGTCTCTAGGTGGTGCCAGATCCGGGCCTAGGCTTCTCCCTCCCTGAGGGTTTTTGGTTTTTCCTTGCTTGAATCTCTTGGTTAGGCCGTACGTGGCGCGGCAAGGAGTTAAAAAGAATAAAATTAAATAAAACAGAGCCGAGAGAAAGCACACCCAGACCCTGGGCTCGTCGGAGCCGCCGGCGGAGGGGGCGGAGGCGGCTGAGCCGGGCGGAGCGCGCGGGGAGCGGCCGCCGCGCCGGGCTCGCCTTTCTGCTCTGCGCCTTCCCACCACCCGTTTCTGTTCTTTTCCCCTCTTTGGTTCCTTTAAATTTCCTGGAGGGGAGAGGGGAGCGGGAACCCTAAAGAGAGAGAGAGGCAGGGACAGAACAAAATATTCAAAAGCCCCAAAGACACAGCAAGAGCCCGCGCGGTGACCGATGGCTTCGCTGTACCAGAGGTTCACGGGCAAGATCAACACCTCGCGGTCCTTCCCGGCGCCCCCGGAGGCCAGCCACCTCCTGGGCGGCCAGGGGCCCGAGGAGGACGGGGGCGCCGGGGCCAAGCCCCTCGGCCCGCAGGCGCAGGCGGCGGCGCCCCGGGAGCGCGGCGGCGGCGGCGGCGCGGGCGGCCGGCCCCGGTTCCAGTACCAGGCGCGGAGCGACGGTGACGAGGAGGACGTAAGAGCATCTTGGTGGGTGGGGGGTGGCGCGGGGCTCGTGGCGAGCGCACGGGCGAGACCGGCGGCCTGGAGGACCTTGGCAGTTTTCGGTCGCCCCCACCCCCCTGCTTCCCGAGCGCCCAGACACCGGAGCGCCAGATCTCGGTCACGGCCGTCCGGGACCCGGTCTGTCTGCGGCCGGCGGCGGCCGGGAGTTGGTGCTGGAGAGCGCGGGGTCTGGGTGCTGCGCCTGCTGTGGTCTGGAATTTGCTTGGGGCTCGCTGGATGCGTGGATGTCTGTTTTGAACCGCATGCTGCCGCGGATCCTAAGTAGAGAATTAGCTCTGTGTTTACGAGTTGAATTTTTTTTTGGTCCCCCAACTGCTTTAAGACTCGGGGGAAAATAAAGTCTCAGGCTCTTTTTCTCCTCTTCCACCTGTGTCTGGAATCCACCCTGTGTGCCCCTCCTCGCCTACCCGGCTCTGTCCCTTGACTCAAAAGCCTCTGCTTCTTCTTCTTACTTCTCCCAGCACTTTCTTCCCCAGTGACGGTGGTGGTGGTGATTCTCTTTTATGAAGAATACCGTAGTGAAGACATCCGAGCCCCAGTCCCCTCTCCTAGGGCCCAGCACGATTGTGCTGATAGGCGTCAGGCGGGTCTGTCTGAGCTGCTAACCTTGGACTAGCGACTCTACCTTAGACCACGTTCCAAGGGCGAGTTTGCTACTCTTGGGCCAGAACCCTGGGTTTCAAAAGTGGAATTTGCATATCGCCCTAGTAACCGTGGACTCAGTGCAGGGTATCCGCAGGCCCCAGGGATGGATGAGTTTGACCACCTTCCATGGATCCCTTCCAGCCATTCAGAGCATTGGTAGGACTGTCAAGAGAGGAAACTGCGCTTTATCTCGGAGACCTTCTCTTCCCTGGGAAAAGAGAAAAATCCCAGTGGACACAGGTTGAGGAGTTTCCTCCTCAACCACACAAGGCCTCTAGATGGTCTGCTGGCCATGACCAGGGCACGCCTCTCCCTGTGCTGAACTGGAGGTCCAGGCGTGAAACCAGTGCTGCCCTCCAAGGGGTCTGGGCATGAGAGGAGAGCTGCCCCCCAGGAGGTCACAGTGCTTCACTGATGGGCATTTTTCTTTAGTGCAGGAATCCAGCAGGGGGTGGAGGTTGAGTGTCTTCCCAGGACAATGCTTCATCTCCAGATGTTATAAAATCAGTGGGAGTTTTGTTGTTACTGGTGGTTTCCGTTCTGTGTCATGGATGGAGATTCAGAGACTTTAATGGAGATGACAAAAGTTTGTGGGAAATGTGGTTTGCACAAAGGCAGGCACACAGACATACAATCCTCCATCACACTGTGTATGCAATTTTGTTATTTTCTCTTGCATCATTTCCAGACTCTCTTGGTTAAATAGAGAGATTTGGAAAAGGTGTCCCTCAATTGGTGGGCCGAGTCCTGAAGGAAACACACAGATTCTTCAGTCCTCTGGTTCAAGGAACTAGAAGGCTTTGGGGAGAATAGAGGGTTTGGGAGGATTAACCCCCGAGAGTCTTGGGGAAGACAATTAAGCCACAATGCAGACAGGGAAAATGTGCTTTTTGCTTCAAATCCAACTTAAAGCTGTTGAACCACGGGTGTTTGGCGTGAGAACAACATGTGGTTCCGCCTAACAGGCCCTAGGTGTCGCTAGGACAAAAGAAAGGAAAGAGCTTTGGAATTTTTTTTTTTTTTTTTTTTTTCAAATGGTCTCTGCGTATTTTTAAAAACATGTTGGGGTATATATTTCCTTCTTTTCATTTTGACACATGTCTAGAACTCTCAGATAAACAAAAGTGTTGTACTGAAAAACAAATCGGGGATATAACATATGTAAATGATTTCTTTTGATGGGGCGCTACTCTAACTTATGTTTAAGTCCTGATATCAATATTTTTTTTCCTGGAATGCCCAAAATGTAAATAAGTAAATTTTATTTACTTACTTATTTTCTCATTATCTGTACATATATATCTGGCCATAATCAGTATATCTGAAAAAATGCATGGCACATATTTCCTTTATGTTCAAATTAGATGATTAAACCAGTGACCACACTAAATGTAGCATCAATTTAAAAACTATTTATTTATTTTCTGAGAAATATATTAAAAATTGGAAAAGACAGGTCCAAAAGTTCACCAAAAAATAATTGTACCTACCATACAAACCACTTTTCCTTCAGAAACAAAAGCTTCGATTTGCTTGAGAGGTAATAGTTAAAAATGTTACATATAAAAACTGCTTTTTAGGTACCAGCTCTTGTTAAGATTGAGTTAATTTTGAGTAATCGGCTATGCAGATTTGAAGCTGAGACATACGACCAATTAGGAATGCTTTGTGTATCTATCATTATAGATATCTCTCGTGATTGCTGAGGAACTTCTGGGCAAAACCAGAGCTTGGCTTTTCAGCTGCTTCTTAAGCCGGCTGCGAGCTGGGCCTCTTCGTGGGGAGCTGTCCGCGGTGCTGAAGCGTCCCCTTTGCGTTAGTGCTGCCTTAGCAGTTCCAGTCCCCACGCTGGTGGTTTCATTGCCATTGTGTGGCTTCTAAGTCAAGAAGAACTCCTTTGAGGTACTGAAATATCTTTCCCAGCCTGGTCCCTGAGATGATAGTAATGGGCATATCTTTAAAATCCTTAAGGCTTTGTACCTCGTGTCCTTCCATCCAGACAGGGAGAAATAAAATACAGCTCTTGGCCTCTGTGTATGTCCGCACACACATGGCCTGAATATGGCTGAGAAGGGGCAATTCTCCTTCAAAAGAAAATTGAAGGTAGTCTATCGAGACTGACACAGATAAGGTCTAACAAGGTCTGCACAAATGTGGATGCTCAGTGGTTGGTAAGTAATGAATAATGTCTGGCCCAAACACCCACCACACTGTAGCAAAGGGACTCCCACCTGAGTAGCTCCACAGAAAAGCATGTTTTGGGTGAATCAGTTCTGAGATACAAAGTCTGACTTAGAAATAAAGTCAGCATGCCTTTTCTATCAGTTTCCTCATAAATCTTAGATTTATTTAAATACAAAGTCAATTACTTAGGCAACTCCTCTGAGGAATAAATAGCCACTTTTGATTTAAAATTCATTGTGTAGGTTTAAAAATACGTTGACTCTTAAAGGAATTGTTGCTGGAAGTGATTTTCAATGGAATTGCGCAACTTTCAATTGGACTTAACTGTGACTAATTTTAAAAATACTGAACTCCGTCATGCCCTTGCTTGAAATTTCTTTTCAGTTCCTTGAAGGGCTTTGGAGGCTTCATTACTGACAGAGCAGTGGCTTTGTCAGGGTCACACGTCGTGTTCCTGGATTCTTCACTTTTGGTGACACTCAATGACGTAAGGGTGATGACAACAGGGTTTTAAAACAGCAAATTGGTTAAAACAGGGACTGTCTATGGCATCTGCCAGCCTGGCGGGACCAGTGCGTCTCCAGCAGTCAGACCAACCACTCCCCTTCCACCTGCCTTTTCCACTGGTATGATCCCAACGTCCTGTTATCTTTGGGTTTTATCCACTTTAGGCTTTCTTAAACAGCTTGCTTCACAAACACATTTATATGCTCTATTACTTTCTTCTCTTCTAATTTTAAATGTTTTTTAAAATTTAATTTCACATTATTTTCCAAATATATGAGAAAAAGGCTAAACCTGGCAGCTGTCTACTTGGTCCCATCCCTCTTACTGCTAATTGGATGGCACTTAGTGAGTCACCTGCAGAAGGGATACGGGATGTCACAGGGCCGTGGGGAGCTTTACTGAAGAGGAGGGGAAGTCACAGTGTCACGCACTGCCCAGCTCAGTGGTACTTTCAAAGTAGTACTGGCTGTGATGTGCCAGGCACTGGAACGCGCACTGTAGCTATTCCCCTTTCTCAGCCAGTTCTTTCTTTTTTGCCCACAAAGAGAAACAAATATGGTCTTCACTGGTTCCTACTACCCGCTCTAGCTATCACCCTGTTTTTCTTTCTTTCTTTTATTATGCAGCTTCCCAAGAAAGAGTCTACTACTGATTGCATTGTTATCAGTAATCCTCTTTTCCCCATCTAGCTTGGATGCAGACTTATATCCCGTGCCGTCTTCACTGGGGAACTCCACGTGACATGTCATTGACGTCCTCTTCATTACTCCGTGTAAGAGCCTGTGGGATTCCCTCCAGGTCTGTTCTCTTTTTTTTGTGAGGCAGAGTCTCACTCTCTCACCCTGGGTAGAATGATGTGGCATCATTGTTTACCACAACCTCAAACTCTTGGGCTCAAGCGATCCTCTTGCCTCAGCCTCCTGAGTAGCGGGGACTGCAGGCGTCCCTGACAACACCCAGATGACTTTTCTATTTTTAGGAGAGACAAGGTCTCACTGTTGCTCAGGCCAATCTACAACTCTTGAACTCAAAGATCCTCCTGACTCGGCCTCCCAGAGTGCTGGGATGACAGGCGTGAGCCACCGTGCCCAGCCTTCCTCCAAGTCTTGATGTTGTGGCAACTTGTGCTGTGGACGGCTGCCACCCTGTCCTCACGTTTTCTGTGTCTGGCAACTTTCACATTGCCCACGGAATTCACATTCCCTGTCTGAGCTTAGACTTTGGTAGACCATTTCCTCCTCCTCCACTTTCTGTAGGAAGACAGAAGAACCCGCACTCCAAGGTTTTGGTCTCCAGTATTTTATTCTTTTCTTTCCATGCTTTCTTCTAAAGATGTTGTCTACCTTTATACAAAGGGAGCCGAATACGTTCTGTAACTTCTATATGAGGAGATTGTTACAACAGCTTTATCGGCCTGGTACACGTCTCCTAGTATTTCTTCTGAAGATAGTTTGCTTTTCTATTTTACAGAATTGGAGAATTCTAGAATTATAAGGACCTTGTGGATATTGATCCATCTTCCACGTTTTCTTACCACATGTCAAGCAGCTACAAGATCATTTTTGCAGTGGTGGCAAGATATCCCCAGCGAACATGTCCCTAACTTTACCATTGTCTTCTCTTTATATCTCCTTATTCCAAATAATTTTTCAGCCTAAACATCTATTTCTACTACTAGTATTTCCATTTCTTCCACTTCCTAGCACGGCACACGTGTTGGTGAGCATATGCAAATTAGGTTCTCTTAATGTCTTACTTTCTTTCTGGTAGCATTCTTCTGGTCCCCTTATGACCCTGTTCCACTATATATAACACCCTGCTGAATACAATAGCTATCTTCCTTAAAAGTTTAGTTTTTGTGCTTCAGAACAAACTGAACATGTAGGAAATACCTACTACCTAAAGCAGCATCACAGGGAGTAATCACTTCACTTCCAATGTCATCCTATCTCAATAAAGAATTTTGCCAAAATTATGTCAATAACAAAATTATGTAAAATTCTGCTAAGTCAGCCCAGAAAATGTAATCATACTCAGGAAGCCATCTCTGTTACAAGCAAAGAGCCCCTCGGCACACACAAAGAGGCGGTGCGAGCTGAATGACGGCTGAGGCCAAAATAGCTTCAGAACACCTTCCCTCTGCATTGCATCCCCACACGTGTCTCATTTCACCTTCACCATGACCTTGGCTAGGAGGAGAACCTCAGCCAAAAGCTGGTCTTTGAGCTTGGAAAATTAGTAAGGGTAAAACCAATTTTTCTTTATCTGAAGGGGTCAGTTGTTAACTGTGAATTATACCAAACACGTTTTAATGTATTAACAAGACTTTGCTCTCTGAAACCAGACAAAAAAGAATGTTTTTGTGAAAAACATTGTATCTTCTCAGTAGGTTGAGTTCTTTGCTGGAAGCAAAGGATTTGGAGGTGGACACGAAGCCTCCTCCCCGCGGCCTGCTTCTCTGTTGTCGCTCTGTACTCTTTTCCGGAATTTACTGGTAATGTTACCTGCAGATTTAAGGTGAGCTGGAGCATTAGAATAACATAATATTAATTTATTTTTTGACAGTGGAATCAACTCATTTTCCCACATGAAAATAATATTCAAGTATCACTTGATAGACGGGAATTTTTCTAGATGTTAGCTTTGGACACTTTTTCCCTTCATAAAATAGATGATTTTTTTTTTTTAATCTCTTACCCAAAGCTTTTTCTCCTTTAGGATCAGGATGATTAATGAGTTTAATTTTTGCCAGGAGCTGGCGGGAGTTGCTGAGTAAGATGTACATGCTGATTGTACGTGACCCTGTTCCTTTTAATTACTCGGATGATAACGCATTGATCAAAAGCATGAGGAATGCTGCTCGCGATGGACAGTATTGATCCCTTTCATAGAGCATTGCCCGTAAAAATAATAGTCACTGTAATCCTTTTACCATTAAATTCTGGTTAATGAACTTCGTGTTAAAGGGATTGAGTACCAGGCACTGCCTTCTAAGTTGCTTCTGCTTCAAACACATTAGTTTGATTTTATACATGTAAAAAAAAATTCAGCCTTTTTCATTAACAACTTATGGAACATTTATCTTTAGAATGATCTGGAATTATCAAATGATCTGAAATAATAACACTTAACTTTATTTGGATTTATTATTTTGTTATTCTTCTGAGACAGAGTGTCACTGTTTCCTTCACTAGAGTGCTGTGGCGTCACAGCTCACAGCAACATCTAACTCTTGGGCTCAAATGATCTTCTGATCTGAGCCTCTCATGTAGCGGGGACGACAGGTGTCTGCCAGGACGCCCAGCTATTTTTAGAGATGAGGACTGACTCTTGCTCAGGCTGGTCTGAAACTCCTGAGCTCAAACCATCTACCTGCCTTGGCCTCCGTTGGCTCATACCTGTAATCCCTCCAAGGACAGGTGCAGGAGGGGAATCTCAGATAATTGAGAGGAGGAGGGATAAAGGAATCTGTGTGGGGAGAGGCAGAAAGTCCAGGTGGGGGTGGTCAGGGGACGCTGCTGGCCTCCGGGGTTTTACCCACAGCACTCGCATTTCCAGACTCTACCTGACCTGCAGTGTGCCTCATGCCGTGTCCCACCTTATAAGTGTTAAAAAAAATAATAACGAAGTGAGCAACCTCTGTGAAAGTCTTGAGAGGAGAAGTTATTTCCTCTGTTTTTACAAACTTTCAGGGTACTGGGCACTCACAGCCCCCCTGGTGAGCAGCTCCAGTTAGGAGAGAGTGGTGGGTGCTGTGTGTCTGGCCTGTGCCCTCTGTAGCTTCTGCTCATGGCCCCTCGTCTTCCCATAGCCCCCAAGGACGGGCACTGCCCTCCTGGACCAGGGGCAGGTGAGGTCCTGGGATCCACATCTGCTGTGTCCTTTTTCTGATGTTGCCTAAGGACTGTGGACAAGCCCCCTCCCAGACAGGTCCCAGGACTGTCCGTGGGGGATTGGGGTCCTCCAACACCCGGCTGCCCTCCTGGCTTTCAGGTCTGCTTCCTGACACACGTTCTGCCTTTTCCCATCCGCAGCAGCGTGCCCCCCCAGCTGGGCTGAGGGAAGTGCATTGCAGGGAATTGCTGAATTGAACCTCAGAGCAGAGCACGCTGCCCTGCCCAGCACCCCAGCCCTACAGAGGGAATACAGGCCCAGCTGAGACTCACCTGAGGACGCCAGTTAGGTGGGGATGGAGCAGGGGTGGGAGGGGGCCACAAGCGCAGGAACTGATCCAGTTTCGTTCAGACTTTTCCAGCTGGGTGTTTGGAGAGGGCTGGTCTCTCACGTGAGGGGGCATGAGGGTCCCAAGTGTGACTCTGCAGGCGTCCCCATGTCTGCAGGGCCCAGGCGGTGTGCCCCTCTGCCCCCTTCGTGCCGGTGTGGCTGTGGGAGTCCATGGTGGTAGAGATGGGGTGGCGTGAGCGTAAGTGGGCGCTTCGAAAGGCAGAGAGCAATTTGCTGTGCTCCGTGGTTCCGTCTGCCATGGAAACCAGCAGTATTCCAGGGAGCTGCTGTTTGGCAAGCTCTCGTACCCCACAGAAAGCTTTTCACTTCCTAAAGAGACTGATAACGGAAATTGCCCCAGAAATGCAGGGTCCTTGGAGGGCACAGGTCTCTGATCCTTTCTTGAGGGAGCAGGTGTTCTGGGGTGGCAGGGAAAACAACAAGAAAGAGCGGATGTTCTCAGGGTACGTGGGGGAGGTGGGAGTGGAGATAACCGCAGTAAGGAAAATATTTGAAGCGAGACTCTGGGCCTTAACTTGAGAACCCTCGAGTCGGAGAAGAGAGGGTGTCGGGGGAAGACGTGCGGACTCCCAGTGTGGAGAGAAACACAGCCCTAAGTCCCTGAGCTTCCCGGGGGCTGTGCTCTGTGTTTCCCGTGGATTCGAGACAAGGCTATTTCCAACTCGGACCCAGCTCCGCGCCTTGTCTGGGTGGCGGGATGCGCAGCGGGGGTGCTCAGCTTTGCACAGTGCCCCTTCCTTTCGTGGCTGGTGTCCTGCCCTCTGAGTCTTCATTTTGTATGTGGAAAGGCTGTCCTGTAGTTCTCTTCCTTTTTTCTACATTTTTAGTTCCTTTGAATGGATAGGACATGCAGCCCTTAAATTTCCCTATGCCTAGTTAGCTATGAAAAGGCCAGGGGGCTGCTGTGGGGCGTGGGGCATTGTTTCGGTGGAAGCAGGAGCTGGCCGTGAGGGGCAGCTGGCCTTCCTGACTGAGAAGTCACCGCGGGCTTCTCAGCACGTCCTCTGGCTGCAGTGAGGCACCCAGTCAGCAGGGCTGTGGCCTCTGCAGGGACAGACGGCACCTGGCGGATCTATAGTGTTGTGCTGTCACCTTCCGATGGCCTCTCTGGTCCACCTGCTCCTTTATTTCACCTGGAGCCCTGGGAAGAATGCAGTGTTGCTCCTACAGCCTGTACCTGGGGCTCTCTGAAGCAGGGAGGGGCCTGGGCCTGAGTGGTCATTTCTGACCCTCTTTATCGGCCTGAGAGTCGTGTTCCTCCTTTAGGACACACCCAGAACAACTCTTCCCACCCTTGGACAGGTCCTCCTTCCTCCTGCCTAAATCCACTCCACCTGTTGCAGTGGGCATCCTTTTCCTTGGCTTCTGACCTTGTTGAAGACGCGTGTTCTTTGGGATGCTCCTGCCTCAGCACCTCCTTGGCTCAGATCTGTCCCAAGGCCCTACTGTCACTTCCAGCAAAAGCTCAAGCTCCTGCAATATGTGAAGGTGGGTCATGACCCCCCCATTTTGCTGGCTGTATCTCCCCCCACTGCTCTGACCCATGGCTACCATGCTGTCCCCTGGTCACCCAGGCTGAGCTGTGCTCACCTGAGCTGTTATCACATCACTGCTGCACCCAGCGAGCCTTTTCCACCACGTCCCGTGGTTCCTTGTGCCTTGACTGTAGATCGCTGTCGTGGAGGAGTCTGCTCTGGCCGCCCTATTTGAAGTTGCTGTTCTTGGTGGTCCTCACCTGCTCTCCTTGGTCTGACTCTTACCATAATATTTATCACCTAACAGTCTATCCTGTGATGGCTCGTGATGCCCACTTTTACCTTTATCTGGTACTTGATAGGGAGCTAAGGAGAAGGCCCTTTCGCCATTTTGCCTTGCCTGTCCCGGTTCCCGCCACAGAGCCTGACATATCAAGAAGCCTCCATCAGTGTCTGCTCAGCAGACGAGTGAGTGAGTGGGGTCCTGTTGGGAAACTCTTTGCTGGTTGCTAACTAAATAATCACAGTTCCTTAACCCTGTTTCCCAAACGTTTGTTTAAGTTGAAAGACTTTAGAAATTAAAACTTGGAACCTCGTATGTGGTTGTTTGCAAGTGTCTACACGTGGATCCTCTTCAGGTCTTCACTGCCCGTTGATTCTGCGGGGGCTTGTTCTGACTGCCTCGCTCAGGGGTCCCACTGAGCTGATAGAGTCATTTTTAGGAAAAGAGTAGAATTTATATTTGTAGGACCTGCTTAAAATATATAATATTTAGCATTTGTAATATATTTCTTTCCAGAATTTAAGAAAAAGTTTAAGTTAAATATGAATTTTTTATGTTGGTCTATCTTGTTGATACTACCTTGTGGTGTATGTAAGTATTGGTGTTAGAAAAGAAGTCTCCTAAGGAAAAATGCATATCTTTGGGAAGAAGAGATTCCTGTGAGTATAGCAGCCTAACAAGCTGTTTTTGATTAGATATTTGCATTACCTAATTCTCAACTGCAAGGAAAAGATCACAGCTTCTTTCTCCTTGATACTGTGATCATTTCCCAATCTGTCAGGTAGGAAGTCAAATCTGAGTATTTTTGAAGTGTATATCATTAGAAGAAAACTAACGTTCCCAGACCAGAATGTACAGTTTCTGCCAGAAAAAAAGGTTCTGGATTCTGTAATTTATTCAAAGTTGCCTTAGGCGCTATCTACAGTATACATTTTTATGATAATGCAATCAGCACTTCCTGGCACTTCGGAAGGCCCTACATCAGGGGCCGAAGCCTTCACCTTGACTCTGCTTCTGTGCAAAGGGATCCAGACAACGTGCCTCCAGAGGCTCTGTCAAGGCTGAAGTAGCACTGTAAATAAAATATGCAAAATAAAGATTTGCAGTTTCTGTTTCCTGTGGCCATACAGGGTTGTAATGCAAGCCTGTGCTTCAGGTTCTTTTACATCTACACAGAACTGCACTGAACTGTCTCAGCCTCTGGAGGAGCAGGACCCTGTGCTCGGGGCAGCGCGCTGAGCAGAGACCCAGAGACCTGCTAATAAGCATGTACAGTCCTGGAGTTGTCAGAAGGTGCCAAAGGGCACGCAATTAGATACAGACAGTGCATCAGATGATAAGGAGATGCGTGGCTGCGGGTGATCACTCCCTGACCGCTAGATTTAAGTAGCCAAAGTGCTTCAAATGCTTAAGACCATGAGACAGAGAGAGGTGTTTCCTGCTGTCAGTTAATGCGTTTGACTTCCAAAGCTGAGCATGCAGTCAAGTCCAGGGGAAAGAGGGGCATCAGCTGTGTGTGTGAACAGCCACCACTCACACAGCTGGCCAGATGTCCAGGGCCCAGAGAGCCCGTGGGCACTGCGGAGCTGGCAACCGTGGGCAGAGCAGCCAGGGCAGGAATCTGCAGAGCTGGTCCTCTGCTGTTTCTCCTCCTGTTTCTCTGAGGGGCCCAGAAAGGCTTCAGCAGTGGCTGTGGGTGGTCAGAGTGTTGGGATTTTAGGGTTGTCCCAGGGCCACAGCCGTCAATCTCTCACTGTCCGAGTCTCACCAACTGCCTTTATAAAAGACCCCAAAGAGCTCACCCTCCAGGACTTGTTCTGCCTCGTGAGAATATAATTGGCCTTCTGTAACCCAGAAGAGGTTTCACCATCACCAGACCACAAACACACTGGCACCTGCTCTTAGACGTTCACCTCCATAACTGTGAGAAACAAATTTCTGTTGTTTGTAAACCACCCAGTCCACGGTACTTCCTTATAGCAGCTCAAACTGAGATGGAGAAATTTGAAACAACAGGCCCTAAGCCTGGCTGGCCTCCTGAGAGAACCCAGGAGTGAGCTCAGTGTGAACCCGGACTCTTCCCTCGGACCCTATCATACAGGAGAGGACACGGACACAGTTGTCCCGTTGCCCACTGGGATCTTGATTGTGATGACTTAAAACTAAACTTGAAAACATTGTTAAAAATATTGCTTGCTTGCACTAATGTACTCAGCTGTGATTCAACAGTAAAAAAAAATATATTGCTTGCTTCTCTCTGAGCCCATCTTATGGGTAAAAATTTGAAATATGGCATATCGTAAGTGCTCCAGAAATAACTTTCCCCCAGCAGCGGGCAGAACAGAAAGACATGGGAAACGTTATCAAGGATCAAGGATGTGAGGGGAGGGAAAACAATACAGGCGATTGGACTTGAGAATTTAGGATAACCTGGCCACTGCCAACTGCAGTCTTAGCAAACACGAAGTGAAAAGCCACGTGGAACAGGGGAGCTGTTGAGGGAAACAGAATGTAAAATTGCCCGGATGTGGATTTGGTTACAGTAGTTAAAAACAAAAACAGAGAATGTTCCAACTCTAAATAAAGATCTTGAGCCTACTTTTATTTATTTATCTTTGTTGTTGTTGTTGCAGTTTTTGGTCAGCGGCTGGGTTTGAACCTGCCACCTCCACCATGTGGGGTTGGTGCCTGACTCCTTGAGCCACAGGTGCCACTGAACCTACTTTTCATTATGTTTCTCATAAAGTATCACTTTACTATAGTCACTGACTTAATTGTCTATGTCTCTAGGAATGATTACTTTGGCAACTTTTCTTTTTGTATCAAACATTCCCGAAGAAGTCTCATTATTCAGTCTCCCAAACTAGGCAGATTGAGACCTGCGTGTGTTACCCGAATCCTCAGGAATGCCGGTGTGTCCTGAAGTGGGTTCTGTAGCTGACACGGTCTGGGAAGGTTTTCCCTCAGACGGAGCAAGGCCGAGAGTGCCAGGCCCGCAGGTGAGGGAAGACAGGGACATTTATAGAGTAGCAGCCTGCCGATGCTTCTTCTCCCAGGACAGTTGGAGAAGCTAATGAATGTCTTTCTTCCACTCACCAAAGGATTATCTAGTCAACGTAGCTTTTCCGTTACACCTCCCCGCACTCACTCACCACACGCACACATTTCCTGTACTCCCCACACACCTCCCCTATACACCCCGAGACACACACACACAATAGCTTGACTGAAGGGTCATTACAGGGTGAGGAGCCCAAAGCCACGGGCTGTGCCCCCTTCAGACCGAAGGTGCTCCTAATGGCCGGATGTTGTCAAGACCCCACCTTAGGTGCCCTCCTTGGTGGTGAGAAGATGGGGTTGCCACGGGCAGCCTCTGATGGGTTCCCTGCTGGGACCCAGAGTGCAGGACACAGAGAGAGTCTCCCAGGCCACCCACTGGGTGTGAGCCACAGCACCTGAGCCTACCAACGTGGGGGAGCTCACCAGAGAATGCAACAGTGTTAGAGACTGTTGGGAAAGAGGGCAACGTGAGGCTTTACCCAGACAAGCAGAACCAGAGTTGTATTCAAGGAGTCTTTTGAGAATTTTCTATAAACTTGAAAACAGGATCAAAATGCAGTAAAACCTCCATAGCTGACCCCCTCCCTACACTAACCCCCTCCCTACACTGACCCCCTCCTTACACTGACCCCCTCCCTACACTGACGCCCTCCCTACACTGACCTCCCTACACTGACCCCCTCCCTACACTGACCCCCTCCCTACACTGCCCCTCCCTACACTGACCCCCTCCCTACACTGACCTCCTCCCTACACTGCCCCCTCCTACACTGACCTCCTCCCTACCCTGCCCCTCCCTACCCTGCCCCTCCCTACACTGACCTCCTCCCTACACTGACCCCCTCCCT